>ONZH01030842.1:0-39282 GCA_900303285.1 Rhinella marina | reverse complement strand
ATCTGCCTGAGTCGTCTGGTAAGACAGTTATTCTGGTGGTTGTAGATCGTTTTAGTAAAATGGCGCACTTTATTGCATTACCCGGACTCCCCAATGCTAAAACTCTTGCACAAGTGTTTGTTGACAATATTGTGAAACTTCATGGCATTCCCACTGACGTTGTCTCTGATCGTGGGACTCAGTTTGTGTCCAGATTCTGGAGGGCGTTCTGTACTCGGCTCGGGGTACAACTGTCTTTCTCCTCTGCCTTTCATCCCCAGACGAATGGACAGACTGAGCGTACCAATCAGAATCTGGAGACTTATTTGAGATGCTTTGTCTCTGAGAACCAGGAGGAGTGGTCCTCGTTTTTGTCTCTGGCTGAGTTTGCCATAAATAATCGCAGACAGGACTCCACTGGTAAGTCACCATTTTTTGGTGCATATGGCTTTCACCCGCAGTTTGGCACATTTTGTGGTTCTGATACTTCTGGTATTCCTGAGGAAGAACGTTTTTCATCATCATTGTCTTCCATATGGCGAAAAATTCAAAGTAACTTGATAAATATGGGTAACAAGTACAAACGTGTGGCTGACAGGAGACGCATGAATGGTCCGGACCTAAATGTGGGTGATTCTGTGTGGCTGTCTACTAGGAACATTAAGTTGAAAGTTCCTTCATGGAAGTTGGGTCCAAGATTTATTGGCCCATATAAAATCACGGCCATTATTAATCCTGTAGCATTTCGTCTTGAACTTCCGCAGGCCCTGAAAATCCATAATGTGTTTCACAGATGTTTGTTGAAGAGGTATGTTGAACCTCTGGAGCCATCTCCCTTGCCACCCGCGCCTGTCTTGGTGGATGGTAATTTGGAATTTCAGATTGTCAAGATCATTGATTCTCGAGTTCTTCGTGGGACCCTTCAATATCTGGTTCATTGGAAGGGTTATGGTCCTGAGGAGAGGTCATGGGTACCGGCATCTGACGTGAATGCCAGTCGTTTGGTAAAAGCCTTTCACAGGTGTCACCCTGATAAAGTTGGTCCTGGGTGCCCGGAGGTCACCCGTAAAAGGGGGGGTAATGTCACGAGTGGTCTTGCGTCTGGAATCAGACGTTCTGCGCGGCTTTCTAAGTGACAGGTTTGACAGGCTATTCCCTGTGGTTTGGGTGCTGTTCACCACACCCCTTTCCCTCAGCTGTTGCCGCTGGGCAATTAGCTGTCTCCTACTTACCTCTTCCTCTCCCAGTATCCCTTGCGGTTTATATCTGCTACTTACCTGGTTGAGAGTGGTGTGGATCTCGGCTGAGATCCTGTTGCTGAGTTCTACTTAAAGTTAAGTGTTTTCCCTTCCTTTTGTTATTACTGTTTGAGTCTCCTGTTCCTCCGTACGCTTGGAGGAACGGGTTACTCTCTTGTGTCATTAGACTGCAGGGTGTTCTAGGGTTTATTCAGATTAGGTTCCTGTGTATGAGCTTTCCTACCACCCGGGTTAGTTCATACTGGTAGCCAGTTAGGGCCTGGTCTTAGGGTCCCCTGCAGGAGGTGACCAGTCCCCTGGTTTTGTCTGTCCCCATCCCTCATACGCTCGGTGTGGCTTTTCCCCCCACACCCTAGCGTGACAATAATGTACCCTGGATGTAAAATGCCCCCCACAGTGCCCCCAGTATTTATACTGCCCCTACTGTTATAATGCTCACCCTGAAGTTCCCCCAGTATTTATACTGCCCCCTACTTTTATACTGCTCGCCCTGAAGTGCCCCCAGTATTTATACTGTCCCCTACTGTTATAATGCTCACCATGAAGTGCCCCCAGTATTTATATTGCCCTCTGTAGTTATATTCCTTCCTTTAGTGCCCTCAGAAATTATCATTTCTCAGCCCCTCCACCATACAGACCCATGTAAATAAAATTACTGTAGTTTCTCTCCCTCCGCAATAGTTTCCCATGTAAATAACATCACACCATCTCCACTGCCCCTCCAAAATACAGTCCCATGTAAATAACATCACTCCCTCCCTTTAGCCCCTCCAATATACAATTCCATGTAAATAACATCACTCCCCTCTCTTCAGCCCCTTCAATACACGTCCCATGTAAGTAACATCATCCCCACCCACAGCCGCCTTCAACATTCAGTCCCATGTAAATAAAATCACCCCTTCCCACAGCCCCCTCCAACATTCAGTCCCATGTAAATGACATCAACCTCTGAACATTCAGTCCCATGTAAATAACATCCCTTCCTTCAGCCCTAGCATGCAGTCCCAGTTAAATAACTACAACTCCAAGCATTGCTCTGCCTCTCACACTGAGTAGTCTACCCCTTTGCTTACTTCTCCTCATGTAGCAGACCTCACCACAGCTTCTTCCCCTACAATTCTCTTGACTGCCGTCCTCTCCTGTACTGGTCACATGATGGTGACATCATCGCAGGTCCTTCTCAGCCACTGCACTGATCACATGGACTGTGACGTCATCACAGGTCCTTCATCTTTTGCAGTGCTTTAGATTCAATTGTATTGCCGTCCTGAGCATGGCAATACAGTTGTATCCTGCTGTCAGCAGGGGCGGATTGGGAACTCAAAGTAGCCCTGGCAAAAAGCATTAAAGTGGCCCCAGATTGTAGGTGGGGCCAAAATAGTAGGAGGCAAGACCACGCCAAGTGGGCAGGGTCAGTAAACCATTAGGCGTGGTTCACACAGCATAGATCCCGACTTCTGAAAGCCAAAGGAGGGATAATAGCTGGAGTGTGCTTGTGCCACGGTAAATTTATTTCCACTACCCCATGCCTCTAACTCCGCTCAATGCTCTATATAACCTAGTCTCACGCAGTGTCATATGGTAGTTGTGCCCCCTGTCTGCTCCCACCTAGTAGTTATACCCCTACACATGTCCCTTTGTGCCCCTACACATTATTTATGCCCTACTGCAGCCCTCCTGCTGCCTCCACACAATAATGTTGGCCCCCTGTAGTAACATAGTAACATAGTAACATAGTTTATAAGGCCGAAAAAAAGACATCTGTCCATCCAGTTCGACCTATTTTCCTACAAGTTGATCCAGAGGAAGGCAAAAAAACCCTGTGCGGTAGAAGCCAATTTTCCTCACTTTAGGGGAAAAAATTCCTTCCCGACTCCAATCAGGCAATCAGAATTACTCCCTGGATCAACAACAACCCATATCTAGTAACTATAACCTGTAATATTATTACCCTCCAGAAATACATCCAGGCCCCTCTTGAACTCTTTTACTGAACTTACCATCACCA
Organism: Rhinella marina; assembly: GCA_900303285.1. Classification (NCBI taxonomy): domain Eukaryota; kingdom Metazoa; phylum Chordata; class Amphibia; order Anura; family Bufonidae; genus Rhinella; species Rhinella marina. The sequence goes on along the minus strand of ONZH01030842.1, from coordinate 36,033 downwards.
CCTCCTCGGGCAGAGAGTTCCATAGTCTCACTGCTCTTACCGTAAAGAATCCTCTTCTATTTTTGTGAACAAACCTTCTTTCCTCCAGGCGCAGAGGATGTCCCCTCGTCATTGTTACTGTCCTTGGGATAAAGAGATCATGGGAGAGATCTCTGTACTGACCCCTGATATATTTATACATAGTTATTAGATCTCCCCTCAGTCGTCTTTTTTCTAAAGTGAATAACCCTAATTTTGATAATCTTTCTGGGTACTGTAGTCCACCCATTCCAGTTATTACTTTAGTTGCCCTCCTCTGAACCCTCTCCAGCTCTGCTATGTCTGCCTTGTTCACAGGAGCCCAGAACTGTACACAGTACTCCATATGTGGTCTGACTAGTGATTTGTAAAGTGGCAGGACTATGTTCTCATCACGGGCATCTATGCCTCTTTTGATGCAACCCATTATCTTATTGGCCTTGGCAGCAGCTGTCTGACACTGGTTTCTGCAGCTTAGTTTGCTGTTCACTAAAATTCCTAGGTCCTTTTCCATGTCAGAGTTACCCAATGCTTTACCATTTAGTATGTACTGGTGACTTGCATTATTCCTTCCCATATGCATAACCTTACATTTGTCAGTGTTAAACCTCATCTGCCACTTTTCTGCCCAAGCCTCCAGTCTATCCAGATCCTGCTGTAGCAGTGCACTGTCCTCTTCTGTGTTAATTACTTTACACAGTTTAGTGTCATCTGCAAAAATTGATATTTTACTGTGCAAGCTTTCTACAAGATCATTAATAAATATATTGAAGAGAATAGGACCCAATACAGACCCCTGTGGTACCCCACTAGTGACAGTGATTTGATTGATATCAGCCGCTCCTCTTATAACGTTCCAGCACTGATATAACCTTTAGATACATTTACATCATATGAGACTGATATAAGCCGCTCCTCTTATAATGCTCCAGTACAGATATGACCTCCAGAGACATTACATCATATGTGGGGGATGAAGGGCTGGGAAAATTGGGAAAATTTTAATTACCTCTGAAGGGGGGGGGGGGTAGTCACTTGGAGAAATAACTTCTTAGTAGCTGTGTATAGAGTATAGGTGAGATAGTCGGTGGGCAGAGGTCTGTGAGGGGCTGGAACAACAGGGGGACACATGATCAGCGGGGTGGGGCTGTTTGCTTGTGTGGGGTCCCTGAAGTTTACGTTGGAGAAAGGAACAAGCCTTGCAAGGTACTGTGCTGTCCCTTTCACCAAAGTAAAATTATGTGTGCCAGTGATAACAGCTGTGGTAGCTGTGAGCTGGCCCACTGCACAATAAAAGGCTGGCAGGCAGTACATTCGGGGCCTGGGACAAAACATCCGGGGCCCAGGCCCAGGCCCAGAATGTTTTAGCCTACCAACGCCCCTGGATGTCAGGGTTTTGCACATGTGATCTGTGCAACCAATCCAAGCCATTTTGCACCTATTTCAGTGGTCCAGCCCCCTTCCCAGGTGCCTGAGCATCAAAAGTCTTTGTCCTGCAAAGGTTGCCGTTATGTGCGCGTGTTTTGCTTTATACCCATGCTTGTGCTTATGGACTCCACTACCTATTTGATCCTTGCCTGCTTTGCCTCAACTCTCCTGTTGCTGACCCAGATTGCCTGCCCTGTACCGGTGAAGCCTGCCCTGACCTATTGCTTGTTTGATTTCGCCTCTGCCTCATCCTTCAGTCCTGCACTCAGTCGCTCCTGGTTATGCCAACTGCAAATCCTCTTCAAGAGGTAGCAACCTGGTGTTCCCCTCAGGAAAGTGTGGCCCACTCACAGACCGTATATCTCGGAGGGTGTACGGTCATGTGCAAGGGCCCTTAGAGTAGGTTGGTCACCTAGCACAGTGGGTTCACACCCACTGGTTCGTGACGGACATGACTTTGTCCATTATCCCTTTTAGAGATGAGCGTCCAGTCCAGTTTGTGATCTGGTTCACAGAATTTTTGAAAAAGTTTGTTTCGGACCTGAATTGGTTCAGGCCAAGCCAAAGTTGCTCCAATTGCCCTGAAAGTTGAAATACAACCACCTCTAACCTCCGAGGACTCAGAGCCCGGACATACCTGCAATTTCACCCAGGCAGCCTGCCTGAAGAGGACATCGGAGCATCTCATGCTCCGATGCCCCCCCTTGCCCTGCGCTAGATCGCGCAGGGCAAGGTCTCTTTCATTTGTAAATACTCGCTGCCGGGCGGGTACTTCCGCCCGGCAGTGAGTTCGGTGACGTCACCGGCCTTAATGGGCCTGCTTTAGCGCTGCCCTAGCCGTTTTACTGGCTAGGGCAGCGCTAAAGCCCGTCCATCAGCGCCGATGACGTCACCGGCTCACTGCCGGGCGGAAGCCTCTGCCCGGCAGGGACCGGTACGTCACCGGAACCGGGCTAAATTCCTTTGCCCTGCGCTAATTAGCGCAGGGCAAAGGAGGGCATCGGAGCATAGGATGCTCCGATGCCCTCTTCAGGCGGGCTGCCTGGGTGAAATTGCAGGTATGTCCGGGTTCTTCTCTGAACCCGGACAACCCCTTTAAGGAAAACTTCTTATCTCTTTTTGTTTATTTTTTGATTCTTATTCCCTCCAACATCCTGTCTCCCCAATATCAGGAACACAATGACAGCAATAGTAAATGATGTTTGATGATGTGTTATGATACAGTTTGTTTAAAAAGACATCGTGCCAGCACATGTGTTTTTTCATGCTGACAGACAACAAAAGTGGCAAGATGGGGCATCAGCAGCAAGGAGAGGTCTATTAATTGCATTTAGCGTGCCTGGACTGTGTGAAAATTTCTGTAATCACGTACATATGCTGATGAAATTTAACCAACCTCCACAGCCCAAAAAAAAAAAAATAACATAACAACCATATTAACCACCCCTCAAAAAATGTTAAGATTTAACCCCCCCCTCCAAAAAATAAAAATAAAAAAAATTTCAACTGTGCGGAAAGTGAGTACATGGAAACTGACCCTCAGGTATTAGTGGCATCATGTAGGCCCCAGCATTACCTGGAAATGGTGGTATTGAAGCAGTAATCACGTACATTTATGCTGCGCCTTAAAGAAATGTAACCACTTCCCACCTATGTATTCCTATGTATTCAACATAGGTGTAACATAGTTTATAAGGCCGAAAAAAGACATCTGTCCATCCAGTTCAGCCTGTTATCCTACAAGTTGATCCAGAGGAAGGCAAAAAACCCCTGTGAGGTAGAAGCTAATTTTCCCCACTTTAGGGGGAAAAAAAATCCTTCCCGACTCCAATCCGGTAATCAGAATAACTCCCTGGATCAACGACCCCTCTCTAGTAACTATAACCTATAATATTATTACACTCCAGAAATACATCCAGGCCCCTTTTGAACTCTTTTAGTGAACTTACCATCACCACCTCCTCAGGCAGAGAGTTCCGTAGTCTCACTGCTCTTACCATAAAGAATTCTCTTCTATGTTTATGTACAAACCTTACTTATATTATTATTTTTTTGATTAGTAAGCAAAGACAGAATTTTAAAATTTCAACCTTGTGGAAACTAAATACACCTAAACTGACAATTGAGATGCATTAGTAGCATGATGCAGGCTGCAGCAGCAGCTGTACAGAATGTAATAATGACAGACAGTAAACAGAAACAATGGCAAGATTGGGCACGACCAGCAAGGCGAGATTGGCAAGGTCAATACATTGCAATTAGCCAGAAGACTGTGAAAATCATCCTGAATCCAGGCTTGGTTCATTTTCACAAAAATTATGTTTTGGACACTTACAGAGGACAACTTTGTCCGTTTGGATGTCACCATTCCTCCCACTGTGCTGAAAACCCTCTCCGAGATGACAATGAGGCCTGAGCAAGAAAGAAGATAGAGAGCGTGCTATGCCAGTTCAGTCACTGCCCAGAAATCCAAGGGGCCAACTGGGAATGCAATAGATACTGACTATAGTTTAGGTAGGCCTAAAGCTAGGCATTGAGATGGGAGCTGTCAGCTTGCTGACTGACCTCAGCTGGGTGCGGCACATGAAAAAACTGTTCCATCATGTTGAGTAGACTGAAATGGCCACTGCTGTGGTTTCTGCTGCTCATAGCAGTGGGAGGGGGGTGACTCTGCGGGAGGCGGAGTGGGGTCTCCCGGTCTGACACACTGGCGGCAGGCGTCTGCCCACCATAATCTGTGGCAAGCTGCGTACACTGTGTTTTCTGGTAGTCAATTTCTCCTCCCTTTCTCATCCCTTTCTGACAAAGGAAAATATTCGTCAATTTGCCTTGGTAGCGAGGGTCTAAAAGCATGGCTATTCAGTAATCATCAGACTGCTTGATTTTAATGATATGCTTGTCACTGCTTGACTTGACAAATGTGATAGGAAAGAGGGGTAACGCGAGCAACCCTGTGCACAGCTTCATTTGCGGATGGGAACATGTCCATGAAGGAGGAGGTGAATAAGTGCCTGGTGTGGGAGCCAGGCGGACACAATCATGGGGGGGGATCAAAAGGATCTTGTTGCTGGGCTGCTGCCTCGCTGCTGCCAGAAAAAACATTGACCCAGTGGGTCGTGAAAGAGATGTACTGTCCCTACCTAGAAGACCTGCTCCAGGTGTCCACCATGGCGTGAACCTTGCCGCACAGCGAAAATTGCAGGTAGCGGCCTATGTTGTCTGTCACATGAGAGTACAAGGAAGGGATGGCTTTTTGGTAGAAATAATGCCAGCTAGGAATCTTACTGCGAGGCTGAGCACATGCCATTAGCTCCCTAAAGGCAATAGACTCATCTAAATGTTACAGCATCAACTGCACTGCCAGCAATTTGGCTAGGTGGCAATTAAGCTTACGCACTGTCAGATAGTTGGGTGCATAGAGATGTTTCTTGGCCACGCATTCCGTTTTCGATGGCTGGCAGTGAAGAGGAGGAGCAGTCCGAGTATTTCAGGATCGCTGAGCGGCGAACATACAGCTGACACTCTGCTGACACTCTGCTGTAACGCCCGACATTGGTGCTGGCACCAATGTCAGCCAATAACCCCCTCCATGCCGCGGTCCATAGATAACCATTACAACCAGACGCCTTACACAAGCATTGGCTTGCCATGGAACCGAAGCCTGTCAGGGTCCTGCCAGATGCAGGAGCCTGATCAGGCTTAGTGTAAGTCATGATACACTGCAGTACATTATACCGTGTATTGCAATGTATTGAAGAGCCCTCAGACCCACTGAATCTTCAAGAACCTATTGGGTCTGGGTACAAAAAGTGTTTAAAAAGTGTTACAAAATCTAACATTTCCCATATCTGCACATTTATAAATGGCTATAAATAAAAAAATAAAATAATGCAGTATATATGTTTGGTATTGCCGCATCCAAAACAACCTGATCTATAAAAGGATCATGTTACTTTTCCTGCACAGTAAATGCCATTTAAAAAAAAAAAGAAATGCAAATATGGCCACCTCACTTCCCAAAAAATGTTATAAAAAGTTATCAAAAAAGTTGTATAAACCTTAAAATGGTACCAATCAAATCGTCACCTCATCCTACAAAAAATAGGCTCCTGCATGAGACAGTTGCCCCAAAAAATATATATATGGCTTTTAGAAAATAGAGACATAAAAACATGATTTTGTTTTTCCAAAAATACTTTTATTGTGTAAAACCAAATTAAATAAAAAAATATAGACATATTCAGAATTTCTGCATTCATGACCTGCTGTATAAAATATCACGTGATCTTCCCCCTAAGGTAAATGATGTAAAAAAAAAATAAAAACTGTGCCAAAAAAGCTATTTTTTGTTACCTTACATCATATGAAGTGTAATACCAAGCGATCAAATAGTCCAATATAGACTTAAATAGTACCAATCCAGCCCCTACATGAGACAATTTCACAAAAAATAAAAAAAATATGGCTTTCAGAAAATGGAGACACAAAAATATTATTTCCCATCCCAAAATAGTACCAATAAAACTGTCCTCTTATCCTGTGGTTTCCAAAATGGGTTGATTGTTTGGTAGTTTCTACTGTAGGGTGCATCAAGGGTGTAACGGGGAGCTGGCGGTGCGCTCCCTCCCTACAGCGCCGCCGGTCTCCCGAGTCTGTTCAGGAGTGTGGACACGGCCGGCATCCTCGTATACCCAGCAACCCAGGGGAGGGGAGGACCCGGTGACACACGCTTCACAAGCGCGACCGGCGTCCTCCATCCCCTGGACAACAAGCAACAAGGGAACTGAGCGCCGACACCCATGAGTCAGCGCTCCGGTGTATTGAGGTTTCTGATTTGTGTCAAGTGACACTGACCACGTCACGTGACCCATCTGCTGGGCCTATTTAAACAGGCAGCCTGCTGGCCACAGGTTGCCTGTGATTGGTCTTATTACAAGTACCTGCTATTGTGAACTGCTGTGACTATTGTGCTTTGACTTCGGCTTGTGAATTTGACTTCGTCCTCATCTCATCCTTTTGTACTTCGTTCCCTCTCAACTTTGACCTCAGCTTGTGTCTTTGACTTTGCTCCTGTTTGTTCCCTTGGTTTTTGACTTGACTTCCTGGTTTGACTTTGGCTTGGCGACTTTCTTATATTGTGTGAGTTCTGTCTTTGTTTATTGTTTTCTCCTATTGTTTCCCCTCCCTGTACAGCCCAGCAGGTACCTAGGCTAGGGACTACGCTAGGGACTTTCGACAAGTTGTACGCCGTTGCCTAGGACGAGCCGTGCAAGTAGGCAGGGTCGGTGGTGGGGTTGAGTTAAGGGCTGCACTTACCCCTGAACTGTGACAAAGGGGCTTCAAATAGGACATGGTGTCTAAAAACTAGTCCAGAAAAATCTGCCCTCCAAAAAACCATACGGTACTCCTTTTCGTTTTGAGCCCTTCCGTGTGCCCATACAGCAGTGTACAACCACATATAGGGTGTTTCTGCAAAATCAGGGTAATAGATATTGAGTTTAGTTTGGCTGTTAACCCTTGCTGTGTTACAGGAAAAAATGGATTAAAATTAGAGATGAGCGAGCACTAAAATGCTCGGGTGCTCGTTATTCGAGACAAACTTTTCCCGATGCTCGGGTATTCGTTTTGAGCATTTTTTGCAGGGGACCAAGGCTCTGCCTAGGGAAGGCTGGGTGAAAACTGGAAACCTCAGAAAATGATGGAAACACCACGGAAATGGACAGGAAACAGCAGGGGCAGCATGCATGGATGCCTCTGAGGCTGCCTAATCCCACCATTAACCCAAATTCTCAGGCAACAGCCTGGTGGTTACCCTCATGGCAATTGTGCTCACCCAGACCAAGAAAGGCGAGGCACATACCCATCACATGTTAGGGAAGCACCCAACTAGGTGCAAAGAAAAATTGTTTAGAGAGAGGGCCTGTAGGTGGACCTCCGGAAAAATTGTTTGGAGAGAGGGCCTGTAGGTGGACCTCCGGAAAAATTGTTTACAGAGAGGGCCTGTAGGTGGACCTCCGGAAAAATTGTTTACAGAGAGGGCCTGTAGGTGGACCTCCGGAAAAATTGTGGTAAAAGAGTGCCAGTTGGACCTCTAAAAAATGGTGTTTTTTGGCTCAGCGTTAGGCAAAGACGATATGGAGGAGGAGTAAGAGTAGGAGGAGTAGAGAAGAGGAATCGGATACATAAGTAATGTTAATCTTTAGCTGCTTTCCCCCGGAGGAGATTTGAATTCCGGTGAAATCCAGGCTTTGTTCATTTTAATAAGCGTCAGCCTGTCAGCGCTGTCAGTTGACAGGCGTGTACGCTTATCGGTGATGACGCCACCAGCTGCACTGAATACCCGCTCTGACAGCACGCTAGCGGCAGGGCAGGCCAGCACCTCCAAGGCGTACAGCGCCAGTTCAGGCCACGTGTCCAGCTTTGAAACCCAGTAGTTGTATGGAGCAGAGTGATCCCTATGGACGTTGGTATGGTCAGCTAGGTACTCCCTCACCATCTTTCTGTACAGCTCCCCCCTACTCTGCCTAGACTGGGGACAGGTGACAGTGTCTTGCTGGGATGACATAAAACTGGCAAAGGCCTTGGAGAGCGTTCCCCTGCCACTGCTGGACAAGCTGCCTGCTCAGCTCCTCTCCCCCACTACTTGGCCCACAGAACCATGCCCTCTGCCGCTAGCGGCGTCAGATGGGAAGGATTGTTTCAGCTTGTGCACCAGGGCCTGTTGATATCTATTCACTCATACTCCTTTCCTCTGCAGGGATGAGAGTGGAAAGGTTCTGCTTGTACCGTGGGTCCAGGAGAGTGAACACCCAGTAATCGGTGTTTGAAAAAATGCTTCTAACGCGAGGGTCACGGGATAGGCAGCCTAATATGAAGTCTGCCATGTGCGCCAGAGTCCCAACATGCAAGAATTCCCTCTCCTCACTGGCCTGACTCTCCATTTCCTCCTCCTCCTCCTCCTCCAAGTCCTCCTCTTCAGCCCATACACGCTCAAGAGTTAAGAAGGACTGAGCACTGGTACCCTCTTCTGTCTCGCCGACATTCTCCTCCTCTTCCTCCTCATCCTCATCCCCCTCCTCCGATACGCGCTGAGAAACAGACCGGAGGGTGCTCTGGCTATCAAGCGACATATCTTCCTCCACTGTCTCTTGTGACAAGCGCAAAGCATCCGACTTCATGCTGAGCAGTGAGTTTTTCAACAGGCAAAGCAGCGGGATGGTGAGGTTGATAATGGCGGCATCGCCGCTGACCATCTGTGTTGACTCCTCAAAGTTGCTCAACACCTGGCAGATATCAGACATCCACGTCCACTCCTCATTGTAGACTTGAGGAATCTGAGTCACCTGACTACCAGTTCTGGTGGAAGTTGACATCTGGCAGTCTACAATCGCTCTGCGCTGCTGGTAAACTCTGAATAACACGTTTAATGTCGAATTCCATCTTGTGTGCACGTCGCACAACAGACGGTGAGCGGGCAGTTGTAGGCGGCGCTGCGCTGCCCTGAGAGTGGCAGCATCTGTGGTCGACTTGCGGAAATGCGCACAGATGCGGCGCACCTTGGTGAGCAAATCAGACAGATTGGGGTATGTCTTGAGGAACCGCTGAACTATTAGATTGAACACGTGGGCCAGGCATGGCACATGTGTCAGTCTGCCGAGTTGCAGAGCCGCCACCAGGTTACGCCCGTTGTCACACACAACCATGCTTGGCTTGAGGTTCAGCGGTGCCAGCCACACATCGGTCTGCGCCGTGATGCCCTGGAACAGCTCTTGGGCGGTGTGCCTTTTGTCACCTAAGCTCAGCAGTTTTAGCACCGCCTGCTGGCGCTTACCCACGGCACTGCTGCTGCGCCTAGAGCTACCAACTGAAGGCGCCATGCCCATGGATGGTAATTCGGAGGAGGAGGTGGAGGAGGGGTCGGAGGAGGGGGCATAGTACGTCTGAGAGACCGTGACCGAGGTAGGCCCTGCAATCCTCGGTGTGGGCAGTACATGAGCGGCCCCAGGGTCAGTCTCGGTCCCAGCCTCCACCAAGTTAACCCAATGTGCCGTCAGTGAGATATAGTGTCCCTGCCCAGCAGCACTTGTCCACGTGTCCGTGGTTAGGTGGACCTTCTCAGAAACAGCGTTGGTCAGGGCACGGATGATGTTCTGTGACACATGCTGGTGTAGGGCTGGGACGGCACATCTGGAAAAATAGTGACGGCTGGGGACCGAGGGGCAGCCACCGCCATGAGATCGCGAAAGGCCTCGGTCTCTACCAGCCTATAGGGCAGCATCTCCAGAATCAGCAATTTGGAGATGTGGACGTTGAGGGCTTGGGCATGTGGGTGGGTGGAACTGTATTTCCTCTTGCACTCCAGCGACTGCTGTAAAGACAGCTGAACGCTGCGCAGGGACACATTGGTGGACCCTGTGGAGGATCGTGGAGGCGAAAGTGTGTTTGTCCGGTGGGAGGCGCTCATGCCGGGGTCCTGGGCAGGGGGTTGACTAGCAGAGGCAGCGAGTGACACAGGGGAAGGAGCAGTGGTGTGACCCGCAGGAGGTGAACGGCCTTGTTTCCATTGAGTGTGGTGTTTAGCACTCATATGCCTGCGCATGCTGATGGTGGTTAGGCTAGTAGTGGTGGCACCCCTGCTGATCCTGGTGTGGCACAGGTTGCACACCACAGTCCGTCGGTCATCCTCACTTTCTTTAAAGAACCTCCAGACTTGCGAACATCTAGGCCTCGCCACGGGAGCTTCACTACGTGAAACAGTTGCTGCTGATGCACCAGCTCTGGTCCTGCTTCTCCCTCTGGCCACAACACTGCCTCTTCGAACCTGTTCTGGTGCAGCACTCGCCTCCGCCTCAGAAGCACTGTCTTCACTCGGCTTATCAACCCAGCTTGGGTCAGTCACTTCGTTATCCTCCGATTCCTCAGTCTGCTCCCCCCTCGGACTTCCTGCCCTGACAACAACTTCACCACTGTCTGACAACCGTGTCTCCTCATCATCCGACACCTCTTTACACACTTCTTCCACTAAGTCAACATTGTCATCATCATCATCACCCACAGACTGCGACAGTTGGAAAACTTGGGCATCGGGAAAGAGGTCAGCAGCAACCTGAGAAGTGGTTTGTGACTCTGGGAAGGGTCCAGAAAACAGTTCCTCAGAGTATGCCGGATCGCATTCCAAATTTTCCTGGGAGGGGGCAGACTGGGTGGCAGGAGGTTGAGGTGGAGGAGCCAGAGGAGTGCTCTCTTGGGTAACGTGGGTGGACTGCGTGGAAGACTGACTGGTGGACAAATTACTTGAAGCATTGTCCGCAATTCACAACATCATCTGTTCGCACTGTTGTGGTTTCAACAGTCCTCTACCACGTGTCCCTGCAAGTTGAGACATAAAGCTAGGGAGTGTAGCTCTGCGGCGTTCCCCTGCTCCCTCATTAGCAGGTACTGTCTCACCCTGCCCAGGACCACGGCCTCTGCCCGCTGCAGTAATTGAATGCCCATGCCCTCGTCCTCGTCCTCGACCCTTAGCCCTGGGGTTCAACATTTTCTGTATATAAGTGTAGTATATAAAAAAAAAATAAATAAATGGGCCTGCTGTACTGAAACCCACAAACTTGTTCAATCTGAACAAGTTAATATATAGGTGGATAAGTTAGAGCAAAATTACGTATGTTATTACGTACCGTGCAGTATGGAGCAATTACACTGAAACTATTAGATTAGGCAGACTTGGTCTGCTTAACCCCTTCGCGCCCAGCGCCGTACATGTACGGCGCTGGGGCGATGCGGGTACATGGCGCCCGCTCGCGGGTGCGGCAGGCGTCATGGCCGGCAAGTCTCTGCTGTTTCTAACAGCAGAGACTTGCCGCTACTTACCGCCATCGGCGGCGTCTTCCTGGTTGATTAGATGCCGTGATCACACGTGATCACGGCATCTAGTTGCGTTTCAACCCGGAAGCATTCGCTTCCGGGTGGTGTACAGACACCCCGTGTGGCCATTCGGGGTGTCTGTACACCTTGTGAAAACTGTAATCCTCGCTGGTGAGGATTACAGTTTTCAAAGTGCAATTCTTATTCTGGCCACTAGATGGCAGGCCAGGATAAGAAATGAGCAATGCATGGATTTCTGAGTCTATAAAATCCACAATTGCTCATAAAGAAAAAAAAAAAAGCCACAATATATAAGACCATATTTGAGCTTTCTAATAGTAAAAAAAAAAATTAAAAAAAATGTTAAAAAATATATAAAAAATAAAAAAGATGTAAAAGTTCAAATCACCCCCCTTTCCGTATAAGTAAAAAATAAATACCTAAATAACAATAAATATAGACATCATGGGTATCACCGTGACCGAAAACGCCCGTACTTTTAAAATATAAAAAAAAATTCCAATACGGCTAATTGTGTGGCGGAAAAAAGCGTCCAAATGGCGATTTGCCGTTTTTTGTCGCTTTTTTTTTCTAAAAAAAATTAAATAAAAAGTGATCAAAAAGTCATACACACCCCAGAATGGTATAAATAAAAACTTCAGATCGTCCCGCAAAAAATGAGCCCCCATACAGCTCTGTACACATAAATACCAAAAAGTTATAGGGGTCAAGATTTGACAAGGAAAAAAAAAAAAAGGGCAACTTTCTAATTATTTTATCACTATGAAAACGCAGGAAAAACTATACATATTAGGTATTGCCGGATTCGTACTGACCAGTAGAATGAAATTAATGGATCAGTTTTAATGCACATCGAACGCTGTAAAGAAGAAACCCGTAGAACTGTAGCGGAATAGCGTTTTCTTTGCAATTCCACCCGGTTTGGAATTTTTTTTCCTGCTTCCCACTACACCGTATGCAATATTAAATGGTGGCGTTGGAAAGCACAACTTGTCCCGCAAAAAACAAGCCCTCATACAGCTATGTGAACAGAAAAATAAAAGAGTTATGGCTGTTTGAAGGCAGGGAGCGCAAAACGAAAATGCAGAACCGAAAAAAGCACCGGGCGCGAAAGGGTTAAGTGCAACCCAGACAAATGTCGCACAGAGATTTTTGTAATGTAGCTGTATCAGTGACAGCAAAAGACCTTTTTTAATTAAGTGACGTACAGAATGTTTCACCTGGACAGAAAATACGGATTGTGGTGACTGGACAGCTGAACTGTGACACACAGAATGGTTCCACACAGCTGTATGAAATGGATTTGTATCACTGAGATAAAACAACAAAAAAACTTTTTTTTAATTTTTTTTTTATTTGTTTTTTTTTTTTAACGTGACGTGCAGAAACTATCAGAGAGCAAACTCAGCCCCTGCTGACTGTGTCTATTTTGACAGCAACCCAGACAAATGTCGCACAGAGATTTTTGTAATGCAGCTGTATCAGTGAGAGCAAAAGAACTTTTTTAATTAAGTGACGTACAGAATGTGTCACCTGGACAGAAAATATGGATTGTGGTTTGTATATAGGTAGATAAGTTAGAGCTAAATTACGTATGTTATTACGTACCGTGCAGTATGGAGCAATTACACTGACACTATTAGATTAGGCAGACTTGGTCTGCTTATGTGCTACCCAGACAAATGTTGCACAGAGATTTTTGTAATGTAGCTGTATTAGTGACAGCAAAAGACCTTTTTTAATTAAGTGACGTACAGAATGTGTCACCTGGACAGAAAATACGGATTGTGGTGACTGGACAGCTGAACTGTGACACACAGAATGGCAGTGCCGGGACTAGGCAGTTTGGTGCCGTAGGCAAAGTAGTCAAATGGCGCCCCCCAAATTGGCCCCGCCCATTATTATAAGCCCCTCCTAAATATAATAGGCCACTCCCGGCAAACAGTGTACAGCTGAAATGATATTGTTGAATCCCGCCTGTACACATCATACAGAGAGGGGAGGACGTGTCCTGGCTGCACTGCCTGCCTCACATTATACAATAGACAACAGCAGGCTACAGCAAGGAAGCTCCTTCCCTCTCCTCAGATCCTGCTCAAGGCCTGTGGTTCCCCACCACCATCTGCCACCCACCCGTGACCTGCTGCCCCCCTTGGCTGTCCTCACCCAGCTCTGAATCCTCCTTCTGCAAATGGCAGAGGGAGGAGCCGGAGCATCTCCTCTCCTACATAGCGCCCCATACCTCTTACATCCAGTGATGTCACCTTTGTTGTAGACGTTCTCTTTCGACATCTTCTCTATTCGGACCAGACCGCCATGAAGATTTTTCAGCCATCTCTCGTATCTGCAGTGATACAAACAGACATTAGTTTCCCACATTTCCATCATCTTCACATCTTCTGAACACCTCATCCTGCCACCCCCAATACTGTGCCCCCTAATACTATACTGCAGAAACTTTCCCCTGAAAAATACAACTACCACACAGATAGTGCCCCCTACAACAATTATTGGCACAGAGTCCCCTAAAAAATAACTGCGTCCGGACACTAATAGTATAAAGATAATGTCCCCCAAAAATAATTGTGCTAAATTGATACTGTGCCAGGGTGCCCCCCAAAGTAACAGTGCTCTCCAAAATCCCACCAATAGAAATAATTATCTGCCAGAGCACACTTAATAGTAATGCCCCCATAGTCCCCATACTAGACATCGTGTTCCCCATAGCCCCCAGTAGTAGTAAAGCTCACCATAATACACCCAAGTAGTAATAATTCACCTTGTAATATGACAGAACAAGAAATAGCCCCGCTTAGTGCCTGCAGTTGAGCTAATGTCCCCATAATGTATGCCAGTATAAAATACCCCTATATAGTGCCCCAGTAAATGCCCCCATAGTGTCCCCCATAATATGCCAGTAAAAAATGCCCCTTCTTGCTGCCCCCACCAGATGCCCCTATAGTGCTCCTCTCCCCCATAATGTGCCAGTAAAAATTGCCCCCTTAGTGCCACATGCCATAGTGCCCCCTATAATGTGCCAGTAAAAAATGCCCCTTTAGAGTTACCTGATGCCCCCCATAGTGCTCCACTCCCCTGTAGTGCCCCAAAATAATGCCCCTATAGTGCCACCAGATGCCCCATAATGCCTCCCATAATGTGCCAGTAAAAAAATGCCCCCTTAGTGCCAGAAGCCATAGTGCCCCCTATAATGTGCCTGTAAAAAATGCCCCTTTAGAGCCATCAGATTCCCCCATAGTGCTCCCAAATGATGCCCCTATAATGCTCCACTCCCCCATACTGCCGCCAAATAATGCCACCAGATGTCCCATAGTGCCGCTCTCCCCTATAGTGTCTCCCATGTGCCTATAAAAAATGCCCTCTTATTGCCACCAGATGCCATAGTGCCCCCATAATGTGCCAACAAAAAAGGCCTCTTTAGAGCCCTCATAGTGCTCCCCTCCCTCATAGTGCCCCTATAGTGCCACCAGATGCCCCATAGTCCAGCTCTCCCCTATATTGCCCCCCCATAATGTGCCCAAAAAAAGGCCCCCAGATGCCCCCACAGTGCTCCTCTCCCCCATGGTGCCCCCCCTTAATGTGCCAGTAAGAAATGCCCCAGTAAATGGGCCAGTGAGAAATTGCCAGAAGGTGCCCCCCTATAATATGGCATCTATTAAAAAAAAACAAAAAAAAACGAATACTTACCTCTATCAGCAGCGATGAGGTGCAGGCCTCTTCCGGCCTGTGTCCCGTGCTTTGTGCTGCCCGGCTCAGGCGGCGCGATGATAATGACGTCATCGTGCTGCCTGAGTTGGCCTCTGATAGGCCGCAGCCATTAGTGCCTACAGCCTATCAGAAGAACAGGGAAGGCAATCGGCGGTGCGGCCCTGAGGAATTAAAAAAAAAACTGAATGGTTCTAGGGGGGGTCCAGACCCGTTGGACCCCCCATGTGGCTGCGCCCCCCTCCAGATGGCGCCCTAGGCAGTCGCCTCCCCCGCCTACCCCTAGTCCTGGCCCTGCAGAATGGTTCCACACAGCTGTATGAAATGGATTTGTATCACTGAGATAAAACTACAAAAAACTTTTTTTATTTTTTTTTATTTATTTTTATTTATTTATTTATTTTTACGTGACGTGCAGAAACTATCAGAGAGCAAACTCAGCCCCTGCTGACTGTGGCTATTTTGACTGCAACCCAGACAAATGTCGCACAGAGATTTTTGTAAAGCAGCTGTATCAGTGAGAGCAAAAGACCTTTTTTTAATTAAGTGACATACAGAATGTGCCACCTGGACAGAAAATATGGATTGTGGTTTGTATATAGGTGGATAAGTTAGAGCAAAATTACGTATGTTATTATGTACCGTGTAGTATGGAGCAATTACACTGAAACTATTAGATTAGGCAGACTTGGTCTGCTTAAGTGCAACCCAGACAAATGTCGCACATAGATTTTTGTAATGTAGCTGTATCAGTGACAGCAAAAGACCTTTTTTAATTAAGTGACGTACAAAATGTTTCACCTGGACAGAAAATACGGATTGTGGTGACTGGACAGCTGAACTGTGACTCACAGAATGGTTCCACACAGCTGTATGAAATGGATTTATATCACTGAGATAAAACAACAAAAAACTTTTTTTTTTTTTTTTTGTATTTTTTTTTTTTTTTTTTTTTTAACGTGAAACTATCAGAGAGCAAACTCAGCCCCTGCTGACTGTGGCTATTTTGACTGCAACCCAGACAAATGTTGCACAGAGATTTTTGTAATGTAGCTGTTTCAGTGACAGCAAAAGACCTTTTTTACTGACGTGACGTACAGAATGGGTCACCTGGACAGAAAATACGGATTGTGCTTTATGGTGAGTGGACAGCTGAACTGTGACACACAGAATGGTTCCACACCGCTGTATGAAATGGATTTGTATCACTGAGATAAAACAACAAAAAAACTATTTTTTTTTATATATATATATATTTTTTTATATATATATATATATTTTTTTTACGTGATGTGCAGAAACTCAGAGAGCAAACTCAGCCCCTGCTGACTGTGGCTATTTTGACTGCAACCCAGACAAATGTCGCACAGAGATTTTTGTAATGTAGCTGTATCAGTGAAAGCAAAAGACTGTATTTGATTACGTGACATACAGTATGGGTCACCTGGACAGAAAATACGGATTGTGGTGAGTGGACAGCTGAACTGTGAACACAGAATGGTTCCACACTGCTGTATGAAATGGATTTGTGTCACTGAGTTAAAACAATAAAAAAAAAAAATGTTATATATGGCGATAGCTGCACTACTAGTGCCAGCCAGCCCAGCCAGGAGACAAAAAAAATGTCTTGTAGCCCTTAGAAGGGCTGTTGGGTTCTTTTCAGATAACTCCTGCCTAACAGAGAACTAAATCCAGGCCCTAACACTCTCCCTGAAATGCAGCAGCTCTGTCCCTAACGACATCCAGACAGCATCTGAGCCGAGCACCACGGGCAGTCACTAGTATATTTCAGGGTCACCTGATCAGGCCAGCCAACCCCTGTTATCGACATGTAAGGGCCCCACGTGACGCTGGGTGTACCGCAGAGTCTCCTGGCTTGTGATTGGCTGAGTTTATAGGCGCCAAAAATTCAAAATGCGGGAGATGCCATTTCCTCGAGCCTGGCGAGATACTCGTCCGAGCAGCGAGCACTTATGAGTACCGTAATACTCGAACGAGCACCAAGCTCGGACGAGCATGCTCGCTCATCTCTAATTAAAATGGAAAATCTGCCATTTTCCTTTAATTCTTGTGGAACACCTAAAGGTTTAACAACATTTGTGAAATCAATTTTGAATAACTTAAGGTGTGTCATTTCTAAAATGGGGTTATTTATGGGTGGTTTCTACTATGTAAGCCCCACAAAGTAACTTCATATCTGAACTGTTCGTTAAAAAAGTAGGTTTTCTTAAAAACTTTATTGCTTCTAACATTCTAAGCCTTCTAATATCCTAAAAAATTAAAATGACATTTTCAAAATAATGTCAACATAAGAGACATGTAAAGTGGGAACTATTTGAAAATGTATGGGAAATGTAAAGTAATAACTATTTTGATATCACTATCTACCTTAAAAGAAAAGAAATTAAAAGAGGATATTTTTTTTTATAAATAAAGGTGGTTTATATTGACTCAGATTTACAACTATCATGAAGTATAATATGTCACAAGAAAAAAAAATCCAAGAATGGCTTGGATAAGTAAAAGCATTCAAAAGTTATTACCACACAAAGTGACACATGTCAGATTTGCAAAAATCAGCCTGGTCACAGAGTTGAAACATGGCCTGGTCATTAAAGGGTTTATGAAATTGAAAACCCCAACCCCTCTTCCCTCCCTCCCTCCCACAAAAAAAATAAAAATAAAAAATTGTGACCATATGGAAACCCGTTTACAGCTAAAGCCCACTATGGCTCACTGCTGGGCAGAAGCTTGCACCAAGCAGTCCCTATGGAGATCCTGATATGTCACTGGATCTCCATAAAAAGCCTTTGCCCTGCTCCGTTGCTCATAGTAGGGGGGCTGTCTGGGTTAAAATAGGGCTATGTCTGGGTTCAGCTCTGAACCAGGACAGCCCATTTAATGTACATAAACGGTCAATTGATGCTTGACGCTCAATTTCAACTTAACACACACAGCCAGATTGTTGCTACACCATGGTTAATGCTGCATTAATCACATATATATGCTTATATGCTGCTTAATTAAATTGAAAGACTCCCCCCAAAAATAAATTGTGACGGTATGGAAACTGAATATACATAAACTGACGACTGAGGCAGGCATAGCACAGGTCCTATCTCCTCTTTCTCTATCTGTCAGCTGCCCTGCTTCTCTCTTTTGTACAAAACACACATGATTCTTCTATGAAATCTTGTCGCTGGCAAGAGGTTTGATTGATTGATTTACGGTATGGGTGTCCCAGACTCCCTAAGATTGCAGACACTGTAGCACCCAACCACCTCACTCTCACAGCCCAGCACAGAATGGTGTTCTGTTTATTCTGCGAGAGCACCTCCTTGCCAGCTGCAGCACTAATTGGCTCATCCAGGCTGTCTGTCATCCTGGGGGCCAAACAGGGCAAGCCTTGCCCCCCACTTTCTCTCGGGGTCATCCTTCTTCTTCCTCCCTAGTGTTTTTTTCCTGCTGACCTGTGCTATGCGCTGTGTTAGTGGATTCGTCTGAAACCAACTCGGAAAGATTGAGATTTGTCTGCCATCCGCAAAATAGCAAAGATCAGACTGAACTGCATTCGGTCCGAGCTAGTTCTCTCATCCATAATCTCTTTGTGTTAAGGAAAGAAAAATAATCATAACTTGCTGCTTAAGGTGATAGCTATAGATTGGAGCCCCATTCCAAATTTTTAAATGAGACCCTAACCCTAGGGTGCTTGATGTGCTTATGATGCATATTGCCACTCCATACAAAGCTATGCAAGGTACTGAAACAGTACCACTCACTGTTTCTGTAAATTGTATGGAATTGTATGGAGAAGCTTACCTCAGGCTACCGCTCCGTATACCATACAACTCCTCCCCATCACAGATGTATATTAAATGTACCACATCAATTTAACATTTATCAAATAGATACGTAGGTGAAAAATGTTAATGGCTGGAATACACCTTTAACATCAATAATATTTGTTTTATCTTCTCGTTATGAACCAACAGCTGTAAACTATAATATGTTCATTTGCTATTTAGCTTACAGACAAAATATTAGGTTTACCATGATATTTATTGTACAATGTCCAACTAAAAGAATTCCTTGTCACTATTTGCTTTACTAAATGTATGTAAATACAATATATCCTCATCCTAAATATGAAAATTGGTCTGTTTGAGACTATTTAAAAAATCCATAAAACTGGCAAGAATTGTAACTGAAAGATTTGCAGCTTAATAAATGCAGGAAGGGAATATAAAGTGTAAGGATAGACGTCTAATTGAAGGATAAGGTCCTGTTGGTCTACCTTGCAAATTGGAACTATTTATGTGTTTGCTTTGTATTTTGTTTTACTGTTGCTGCCTTGATTTTTCTGCTTTAATGCCTACATAAGTATGCAGTATGCTACATTGCAGAATTACTTTTTAAATCAGGCACAGGTATTACAAGTCTTGCTTCTTTGCTTTTGGCATACTTTTCTCCTGTAGTTATTATTGCTCATGAACTCATTTCCAATCTATCTTACCTATTCTATGGCGCCAATCCTTTGTCAAAGAGCTTTTAGTATGCATGACTTTTAGGGATGGGTTTTATTTGCTTCACAATGCAGTAGATTTATTTCTCATATGCTAAGTACTTTTTGTATCATTTATTTATCAGTACATAATTTAAAAGGATTTAAGACACGTCGATGTCTCTCATTTCATATCGAAGGTTAATGCAGGCATCTGTCAATGTGTGAAGAGTAGCTCAAAACTCCTATATAACTTTTTACTTCATGTGATCAATGAATGTAAAGGTCTCCTGAGTATGTAAACCTTTCATCCTTTCATCAAATAGATTTAGCTTTCTTTTCCAATGTCTCTATTATAGTCTATATTTTAAAATTTTTAAGGACAAACCAGTGGAATATACTAGTTATTCCATCATCTATACAATTTTAGCTACTGCTGGAATAGGTGGTGATGGTGAACTCACTAAAAGATTTCAAGCAGGAGGAGGGGGCGTAGCTGGCGCCTGTTCTGCATGGCCGCGTTCAGATGAGCTCCGTTCATCATCTTGCTACTGGACCTGCATACCTAAGCCTGGAGCAGGGCAGTTTCTAGGGAATTTTACCAACAGGGCGAACCCGGGAACCAAATAACACTGACTTAAACAATGTTGCATAGCATGCACAGCGCCCCGCCACCCTGCACACTATGCTCCAGCCCCCCCCACCACCACCACCCTGCACACTATGCTACAAGGGTATAACTACCAGCAGGGCCGATTCTAGCTTTTCTGCTGCCTGAGGTGAAAAATGAAATTATGTTTTCTCTTTTCTGTTCACCAGCTCACCGCAGCATTTGCAGTGGTGATCAGGTAAACAGAGTAGAGAAGGCAGCACTCATACAGGTACACAGAGCTCCACATATGTACCTCTTACATCCAGTGACATCTCCTCTCTGATGTAGATGTTCTCTTTCCTCATCAGACCAGACCACCATGATGATTTCTTTCAGCCATCTCTTCTCTCTGCAGAGTTTGACAAACAGTTTCCCACTTTTCCATCGTCCTCCTCACTTTTTGAACATTCCATTTTGCCACCTCTAATACTGTGCCCGCTGTGCTCCCCAAAACTATACTGTAGAAACAGTCCCCATAAAAATACTGGTACCACACAGATAGTGTGCCAGTACAAAAAATACCCCCTTACCTTTCAGATTAGACCCATATCAAACCTCAGATGAGACCCCCATCTCAGACCAGACCTTCATTAGACATCTGTCAGACCCCATATCAGACCTCAGATCAGACCCCCATTAGACCTTCATGTCAGAACCCCCACCATCTCAGACCAACCCCCCCATGTATAAAACCTCAGACCAGACCCCCATCAGACCTGTGACCCCCATATCAGACCTCAGTCCAGACCTCCAGACCCCAATATCAAACCCCCATTAGACCTCCAGGCCCCCATTAGACTTACTGACCCCCATATCAGACCTCCAGACCCCCAATCAGACTTTCAGACCCACAAGCAGACCTTCAGACCCCCATATCAGGCTTTAGACCCTCAATCAGACCTCAGACCCCCATATCAGACCTCCCACCCCTCATATCAGAACTCCAGATGTCCCATATCAGGCCACAGACCCACAATCAGACCTCCAGGTCCCCCTTATCAGACGTCATACACCCCCCCCCCTTATCAGACCTCAGACCCCTCTTATCAGACCTCAGACCCCCCTTATTAGACCTCAGACCCCCCTTATCAGCCCTTTAGACCCCCCTTATCAGACCTCAGATCAGCCCTTCAGACCCCCCATCAGCCCTTCAGACCCCCTTTATCAGACCTCAGACCCCCTTTATAAGAACTCAGACCCCCTTTATAAGACCTCAGACCCCCTTTATCAGCCTTTCAGACCCCCTTTATCAGCCTTTCAGATCCCCCTTATCAGACCTCAGATCAGACTTAAAAAAAAAAAAATTACCTTACCTCTCCTGCTCAGCCGCTCCTCTCCTCTTCTGGTGCTCTCCCGTTCTCCTCTCCTCTCAGGGCCCACGCTGCAGTCACCTGACCTCCTGCAGTGTCAGGTCAGAGTGCGCTCTGTACGTCCTGATGCTGCAGGCAGCCAGGACACAGCAGCGCAGGACCTATGAGCTGGAGGAGGGGTAAGTATAGCGCTTTGCCCCCCCCTTCCCCCACCTCCTGCATATGCGCGCGTCTCAAGGAAGAAGAGGGGGGCGCCGTGGTATATTCCGAATATACCACGGCTCCCCCCTCTTCTTCATTGAAACGCGCGCCCCGTGCGGTTGCACCCCTGCCCGGTTGTAGAAACGGCGCTGGCCTGGAGACCTGAAAATTGTGGAAATTGGGGGTGCAAGACCTAATGACCCTGTCCTGCTGCCCAAGTGCCCTAATCCAGGAAGAGGAATGGCTAAATTCCTGAAGAGACAAGCTGGAGCACCTGCAGCCAAAGAAACCAAGATGGCAGTGGCGGCGGCCAGCCGCACTTCCAGAGAGGTGGAGGGTACTGTATGTCTGAGGGTGATAGTGACAGAGGAGAGTCTAAGGGGGTCTCTTTCCCTACCTGTGTCTAGGCGCTTCATTAAACAGGCACTTGTTGAGCGCCTGTCTTCTCTCAAACATGAACTGTCCGTGCTGAAGCAGGAGACTCAACATATAGGCCACAGAGTGGAATCTCTGTAGTCCATCCAGGCTGCTTTACTTGAGCACAGCTCGGCAGTATCTCAGTCTCTCTCATCCTGCCAGCAGCACATTATCTCCCTATACTCAACAATGGAGAACCAGGAGAATGGGAGTCGAAGGAACAACCTCAGTTTTAGAGGTATACCAGAATAAGTGTCCAATGAGGAGATCCCAGCTACCATTAAACATATAGCAGACACCCTTCTGGGAGAGAAGGAGTCCACCTCTTTTATCATAGAAATGGCCCACAGAGCCATCAGGCAGAAACCCTGATCCTCTGATCCTCCTACAAACATTATATGTTGCTTTTTGAACTTCCAGGATAAGGAGAGGATCCTTGCTACAGCCAAAACCTCTAATAACATTGCACTAGGAGATGCCACTATCTCAACATTCCAAGACTTATCTCCCAACACGCTACAGAAAAGAAGGGCTCTTAAGCCACTTGCTGACCATCCTCAGGATAAGTGCACCCCTTACCGCTGGACTTTACCTTTTGGCCTTGCCTTTACATACTTACATACTTTCTCTCAAATTTGCAGGAAGTATTCTCCCAAATGGACATTTCTCCACTAGATATTGTGAACTGGGATTCCATGCCAGATCTTACTTTGCTCCTAGAGCTCCCTAAGCTGACCCCTTGGGAGAAGACCTCCACACTGAAACAGCAGTTTATTACTGTTTTGATTTGAGTTTTCTGAACCTCCTTGAGGCTGCTATATGTTAATACCCTCTCTTACTATGGCAAGACTTTGATGCTTACAGTTTGCTTCTTTTTGCATTAACTTGTATTATTTTCCATGGCTGACCTCCGGTTAGTCTCCTACAATGTAAAGGGGGCTTCGGGCCCCATCAAAGAAATCTCAAAACTTCTCTCTTCTTTAGAAGGGGAAGTGCTCAGTGATCTTCCTCCAGGAAACCCATTATACACATGGTAAATACCCAGACCTTTCCTTTTCTAGATTCCCCACCTGGTACCACTGTGGTACAGATGGTGCAGCCTCAAGAGGAGTAAGTATAGGATTTAGATGTTCCTTTTAGCTGTTCTGCACACACCCAAGACCCTGAAGGTCAAGATATCATCAATATATCATCTTAAACGGCCTCATTGGGCACACTATGTATACCTTTTCCAATATTTATGCACCTAACTCAGACCAGATTTACTGGTTACGATCTGTCCTGGCCTTTGAGGAATCTTTCCAGGAGGTAACCCTTATCTTAGCAGGAGATTTCAACATGGCACTGCAACCTTTCCTTGATACCTCCCCCTCCCCCTTTCTCTGCCAGGTCCCTGAAACTCAACTCCAGGTTGTTTGATATGGGTCTTATAGATGTTTGGAGATGTCTCAACCCCTCTCTTGTTGAATATTCCTTCTACTCTGCTGCAGGACACTCTTATTGGATAGATTATATAGTTTTGTCAAAAGAACAGTTACATCTCTTCGCAGGTTCTAGGATTGGAAGTATAACTCTCTCAGATCACTCTCCTATCTTTTGTACCATTCGATTCCCTTCTGATTCAGGTAGGTCTACCATCTGGAGGCTCCATCCTGGGCAGTGATAGCCACAAGAAACACTTCACATCTCTGCTGGAGGGCCATTTTTCCATCAATAACACCCCAGAAATAAACCCCAGGTTTATACTATAAAGTATATATTCAGGGCCATTTTATCAGCCTATGCTCCTTTTTAAAGAAGCAAGCCGACAAACGTCTTTCCTGCTTGCTAACCCAAATCCATGCCCTATAGTCTCTCCATAAGCAATCATTCGCAACTCACCACCTAACAGAACTCACTTCCCTTAGGACAGAACTTAAAAATATTCTTAATAAAAGATCAGCCAAATACTACTTATTGTCTTAATAGAAGTTATTTGCACATGGCAACAAGGCCTCTAAGTTTATGATTCACCACATTAAGTGTAGGAAAGTTGCATGGTTTGTGGCTAGCTGTAAATCTCCATGAGGACAACTCTTTTCAACTGATGCCATAGCCGAACAATTTAGACTCTTTTATGAATCCTTGTATAATCTACCTGTGATATGTTCACCGAAGACAGAGACATTTCTATTAGTTCCTTCCTAAATATCCTTAAACTCCCAACAGGATGTGTTAGCAAAACCCTTTACACTTGTTGAACTAGCCCTATCTCTAAAAACCTCCCCTAGAGGCAAAAGCCCCGGGCCAGATGCTCTCAAAGTTAATTATTATTCTACTTTTCAGGATACCCTGCCCCCATTTCTTCAACCCATCTGTAATTCAGCCTTGCAAAACCAGCCCCTATCTGCTGATATGACTAGAGCTCTGATCACTATTATCCCCAAGGAGGGCAAAAATATCACGTCCTGTGCAAACTATCGCCCTATATCCTTACTGAACACCAACCTAAAACTCCTGGCCAAAATGTTAGCTACTAGATTACAATCTTCCCTTCCAGATCTGATCCATCCAGACCAGGTAGAGTTTACAAAGGTCTGTGAAGGGAAGGATAATACTACCAAGGTTCTTGATGCCCTTTTTCATGCCTCACATAAAGCTATACCTTTAGTACTCCTTGGCACTGATGCCAAGAAGGCATTTGACAGTATAGACTGGTCTATCTAAGTTCTTTTTTCCGGCTCCCTATATTGATGCTGTCTTTGCCATGTACAGGCAGGCCTCTGCATCTGTTTTGGTAAACAACCTTATCTCTGCCCTATTTGCAATAAATAATGGGACATGACAGGGTTGCCCACTCCCCCCCCTCATTTTTGTTTTAGTGATGGAAACCCTCATGCAGTTTCTGAGGCAAGAAAGGGACGTCATAGGGCTGAAATTAGGCACCCAGGAACTAAAACTGGAGGCATTTGCTGATGACCTTCTAATCCTTATCCCGAACCCAATTAAATCTATAGAACCAATCTAAATATATGGATCACCAATAAATGCCAAAATCAAACACAATACATGATTACATAATCAATAGTTTATTATAAATGATGACAAATTGTGTGAAAACGATGTGCCAAAGAAGTGTAGAAAAAAAAAGTTTTCTTCTGATGTGAAAACACAATATGTAAAAGTGTTAGTCAATTGTATAGTCCCGATCTCCCCCTAATGCTTGGTGATATGATTTGGCCTGCAAAAGAAATAAAAAATATATTATCAATTATAAATATACAATGACAAAAAGTGGCTGCCATACTCGACCTACTAGCCACAACCCAACAATCAAATATTTGAGCGATTAAACGTTGCTCATTGAGTATTTTTTGCATGCAGATATCCTCATTCAAT
Organism: Rhinella marina; assembly: GCA_900303285.1. Lineage (NCBI taxonomy): Eukaryota > Metazoa > Chordata > Amphibia > Anura > Bufonidae > Rhinella > Rhinella marina. Next base: position 10,520 of record ONZH01030842.1, on the reverse strand, counting down.
ATCATGATGATGATATCCCCTTTGTTTAAAACGGCTTTTTGAAATGCCAGATTCTTTTTCAAAGTCTGCAATAGGTATCGATCGATTCTGGTGCCTAGGGTGGAAAGATAAGGCATGAAGTAGGGCGTTTACAGTACTTTCGGTATGATAAACACATGTTTCAAGACAACCTGTATCTGACACTTTGATATTGATATCCAGAAAGCTCATTTTTTTGATGAGATTGATGAGAGTCTGTGTCAAAACAATGTTCCAATCATTAGTATTGAGTTGTTCCAAAAACAAATCCAGAGCTGATCTGGACCCTTGCCACACAAATAGGATGTCATCGATGTATCGCATCCATGATATCACTTGTCCCTTTATTTCATCCAAAGAAATCAAAACAGATTTAAATTCCCAATAGCCTAAAAAAAGATTTGCATAAGATGGTGCGCATGTAGCTCCCATGGCGACACCACATATCTGTAAATTATTTTGATCTTTAAACAAAAAATAATTATGAGTAAGAACAAATTCCAATAACTCCAATAATAAATCCACTAGTTCTAGTGGTAAGTTTCTCATTTGTAAGAAAAATCTTGAAGAAACCAAACCATTTTGATGCTTAATACAAGTGTAAAAAGATTCAACATCGCAGGATACCAACAACATGTCATCTTCCATCTTGATACCTTCAAGTCGCTTAAGGACATTAGTTGAATCACGTTCAAAAGAGGGCAGACATTCAACAAAGGTAAAAGGTAATAGATATAGCATCGATGGCACTGGATATTTGACCACCAACCCTTCAAACACAGGTTTGGTAATGATACCTAAAGTGACTGCCTTCTTAAGAATGGAATCCAATTGAGCCTTGAATTGCATAGTAGGATTTTGTACAAGTCTCTTATAACAGTTAACATCTGATGATGAGCCTCTGCCTCGTACATATCAGTGGGCCACACCAACGCATTGCCACCCTTGTCTGCTTGTTTGAAGACCACGCCCACATTTCCTTAAGTTGACGCAATGCAATTCTCTGTTCTCTACTCAAATTGTCATAGAAGTTGATACAGTTCTCCAACTACTAATTTCACAAACATTTATATGGATAGATTTAAAGACAGGGGTGGGAATGTGGTTGATGGGTGGCGTGTAAAAGGAGGAAATTTGGAAGCATCTACCTCTTGTTCTAAAAGTAAAGATTCTAATGTCCGGAGCGCTTCCAGTTCCTCCGGAGCTAAAAAAAATATATATATAATCAGAATTACTTGATGGCAGTAAAATTATCAAATCCAGAAACCGGACTAAAAGCGAGAGCCACAATTTGGGCCTCTGTCAATTGAATCTCTGATAAATTGATTACCTTTAGTTCTCCTTTATTGGAATCACCAGAGTTGTTATATTTCCTTTTCAAAGGCATGCGTTGTTGCAATATCTGTTGGCCAATAATAGATGGCACTTGCGAGGCATGTGATAAATCACTATTGGCTGAAAAAGATGATAGTGCACCAGAAGCATTATTTTTGCTTCGATGTTGCGATCTGAAGATCTTGTTCTGTTGGAAGTCAGTCAAATCTCGTTGGAACTTCCGTGCTTTCAATTCCTGGATCTCCTTCTCTCATTTTTAGTGGTCATTAGTGAGTGCCTGTTCAAATTGTGTCATCATCTCAGAGTTGACCAAACCTCTAAATTTATCTTGTAATGGTAATGGTATCTTGTGTGAAAATGATGTACCTAAGAAGTGTAGATTTTTTTTTTCTGATGTGAAAACACAATATGTAAAAGTGTTGACATTGGGTTTCTGAGTATGTGATTGGCCCTATGCTAATTATGTATTATTTGGGTGGCCCTATATATGTGCTCCCTAGTCACAGTCCAACCACTACCCCTTGAGGAAGCAGACCGCGAAACGCACGTCGGGGAGTGGATTGGTGGTTTATATTGAGACGGGACTGGTTCACTGGTCAGTATTTTTCATTGTTTTACCTTTGGTGTCTAAATTTAACATTATTTCTATACCTATTACATGTATTTATTTTATGTATAGACCTTTTTGTACCTTGACATATTGGTCACACATTTAGTGATATGACACTTTCTGTGACCAGTATATTGCACTTGCACTTTCAAGTATATTGCTTGTCCAATCCCTGTACCACCTTTCCTATGTATTTTTAATGTATTTTTTTTTAATTGTTATGTACGTTGCTAATCATGTCTATGATATATGTATATATGTGTGTATATGTATGTATATATATATATATATATATATCATAGACATGTGATATGACACATATCATAGACACTATATGTAATCATGTATTGTGTTTGATTTTGACATTTATTGGTGATCCATATATTTAGATTGGTTCTATATGTAATGTTTATATATGGGTTAGCTATACTGTTTGGGGGAATGTTTTTAATGGTCCAATTAAATCTATGCCCTTCATAATCTCCCTACTACAAAGATTTAGCTCCCTATCTAACTTTAAAATAAACCCTCATAAATCCCAAATCCTTCACATTGGTCTCTCCCTACACATATAACAGTCCTCAAATTAGACTCCCCATTCTACTGGTCAACCCAGAAATTAAACAATTTAGATGTTAAATTATCCCCTCATCTTCCCTCATGTTCCGGCTTAACTATATTCCCCTCTTGCAAGCTGTCATTGCTCAGATGGACTCACTGGATTATCCATACCTATCTTGGTTTGGTAGAAAGAACATGGTGATGTCATTAGTAATCCCAGGGCAAGAGATCTAGAATCACATTTCCCACCTTTGATTAAAGGTTTCTGTCATGAGAATTTAGCCTACAAAACCGAGTGTCATTTGCAAATCGCAAATGACACCTGATGACAGAAAGCCTTCTTTTATAGAAAACTGTATGGTAGTTTTTGTTAAAATAGCGTTTTTATAATATGCTAATTAGGCCCCCTAGGCGCAGTAGGCGTGAACCCTGCACCTAGGAGCGGCCGTAATAACGCCCCTTACCCCTCCTCCCTTGCATTGATTGACAGGGCCGGGCAGCCATCTCTTTCGTCTCCCGGCCCTGTACGATCGCGAACTCCCGCGCCTGCGCATTGCGATAAGCAATCCGCGCATGCGCATTGATGAAGCCGGGACCCGGGCGGCCGCCGGCTCTCAACGCGCGTGCGCAGATTTCTTATCGCAATGCGCAGGCGCGGGAGTTCGCGATCGTACAGGGCCGGGAGACGAAAGAGATGGCTGCCCGGCCCTGTCAATCAACGCAAGGGAGGAGGGGTAAGGGGCGTTATTACGGCGGCTCCTAGGTGCAGGGTTCACGCCTACTGCACCTAGGGGGCCTAATTAGCATATTATAAAAACGCTATTTTAACAAAAACTACCATACAGTTTTCTATAAAAGAAGGCTTTCTGTCATCAGGTGTCATTTGCGATTTGCAAATGACACTCGGTTTTGTAGGCTAAATTCTGATGACAGAAACCCTTTAAACCCAAAAACCTTGGTGGAATTGGTCTGCCAGACCCTGAACTATACATGAAAGCAATACACTTGTGTAGAGCTGTAGACTGGCCTTATAAACAATGTCTTCCTCTAGAAAATGAAAATTTCCTCTCCTCTCTTAGGGCCCTGTTTTTGGAAGATCGACCACTCCCGGCCCTATCCGCCATCCCAAGTCCCTTGGTGCGCACTACATTAAAGACCAGGGAATGGTTCTCTTCCACCTCCCTTCTCCCTTTCTCCAAGTCAGAGATGTTGAATTGAAATTAGGGATACCTGTCCCGCATCGGTCAGGTCATTGACCATGTTGATAACCGACTTATTAGATACAGATGTATGTGCCATCTCAGACTCCTCGCTTTAGGCAAAGCTTAATATCCCTGCTTCTAGTAGTTTATTTCTCAACTTTCTTTAGAAGGAAATTACCTACTGGGACAAATCTCTGCACAACCTCTGGCTCCCTTTACCCTTCTAAATTGATTTCCACAATATATAAACTAATGGGAATTCTCTCCCTGGATGTCAAGCCAGCTGTGATAGGTCTGTGGGAGAGGGACCTGGGGAAACACTTCTCCTTGTCCGAGATACGCAAACTTTTTAGTATCCCCCACAAGCTATCAAGGTGTGTCCGAGTGCAAGAAAATGACTATAAGGTCCTGTCTCAGTGGTACAGGACCACAGACAAAACTTCCTCATTTAGCTCTTATATCTCTGACATCTGATGACGTTGTAACTCCAGTTTCCATGTTTGGTGAACATGCCCTATTATAGCTGAATGGTAGAGAAAGGTTTTTTAACTCAGCAATACCATCTACCAGACCAAACTCCCCTGCTCTCCTGAGATCACTATTCTGTCATTTGGCAACCAGGGAGTGGACACTCAGAGGGCATTCCTCTTTTCCTTTTTCCTTTCTGCAGCTCGTCTACTGATCCCTACCTACTGGCTATCCTCCGAAACACCTAGTGGTGACCAATAGATAAACAAAGTTGACCCGTTTTATCGCTTGGAAGAGATCTCACACTGGCTGCTTTGAACTAGACGTACATTTCTCTCTACTTGGGCTCTTTGGAAGTCCTATAGGCATTTTACTTGAAAAAATGATCAGCCGATTCCAAGTTCAAGGGGGGCCTGAATGCAATAATATTCTAGGTTATATCTAATAAGATTTCTAGAAATGTTGTTGATCCAGGGAGTTATTCCGATTGCCTGATTGGAGTCAGGAAAGAATTTTCTTCCACTTCATTGGGTTTTTTTTGCCTTCCTCTGGATCAACTTTCAGGATACAGGCTGAACTGGATGGCCGTATGTCTTCTTTTTTTCAGCCTTATAAACTATGTTACTATTAGAGATGAGTGAATCTTCAAAAATTTGATTCGGCGAATAATCTCCGAATTTATAACAAGATTTGTTCTTAATACGAATTTATTCGGTCGAAGTTGCGTTAAAAAATAATCTTTGTTCTGCAAACATTCCTGCACAAATTATGAACATACATTCTAAATAGAGATGAGCGAGCACTAAAATGCTCGGGTGCTCGTTATTCGAGACGAACTGTTCCCGATGCTCAGGTGCTCGTTTCGAGTAACGAACTCCATTGAAGTCAATGGGAGACTCGAGCATCTTTGTAGGGGACCAAGGCTCTGCCTAGGGAAGGCTGGGTGAAAACCTGGAAACCTCAGAAAATGATGGAAACACCACGGGAATGGACAGGAAACAGCAGGGGCAGCATGCATGGATGCCTCTGAGGCTGCCTAATCCCACCATTACCCCAAATTCTCCTGCATCAGCCTGGTGGTTACCCTCATGGCAATTGTGCTCACCCAGACCAAGAAAGGCGAGTTAGTATGCGGTAGCTGGTGAAGCACCCAAAAATTTAGCCTGACACAGCATGGCGGTTACACCACCAATGACTTTGTCCGACTGAGAATGCAGTGAAATGGCTTTTGTTGAGCCTCCAAATTTTTTTTTCTTTTCGGAGTACATAAAGTGGACCCTAAGCAAAATTTTTTTTTTAAATGTCGATACTTGCGCCTCCTGAAAAATTGTTTTGGACTGTCTGTTTGACGCTCCTGAAACATTGTTTTACACTGTCTGTAGTTGACACTGTTGAAAAATTGTTTGGAGAGAGGGCCTGTAGGTGGACCTCCGGAAAAATTGTTTAGAGAGAGGGCCTGTAGGTGGACCTCCGGACAAATTGTTTAGAGAGAGGGCCTGTAGATGGACCTCCGGAAAAATTGTTTAGAGAGAGGGCCTGTAGGTGGACCTCCGGAAAAATTGTTTGGAGAGAGGGCCTGTAAGTGGACCTCTGGAAAAATTGCTTAGAGAGAGGGCCTGTAGGTGACCCTCCGGAAAAATTGTTTGGAGAGAGGGCCTGTAGGGGGCCCTCCGGAAAAATTGTTTAGAGAGAGGGCCTGTAGGTGGCCCTCTGGAAAAATTGTGGTAAAAGAGTGCCAGTTGGACCTCTAAAAAACTGCGTTTCTTGGGTCAGCGTTAGGCAAAGATGACAAGGAGGAGGAGGAGTAGGAGGAGTAGAGAAGAGGAATCGGATACATAAGGAATCTTATTCTTTAGCTGCTTTCCCCCGGAGGAGATTTGAATTCCGGTGAAATCCAGGCTTTGTTCATTTTAATAAGCGTCAGCCTGTCAGCGCTTTTAGTTGACAGGCGTGTACGCTTATCGGTGATGACGCCACCAGCTGCACTGAATACCCGCTCTGACAACAGCGCCAGTTCAGGCCACGTGTCCAGCTTTGAAACCCAGTAGTTGTATAGAGCAGAGTGATCGGTCCGGACGTTGGTATGGTCAGCTAGGTACTCCCTCACCATCTTTCTGTAAAGCTCACCCCTACTCTACCTAGACTGGGGACAGGTGACAGTGTCTTGCTGGGGTGACATAAAACTGGCAAAGGCCTTGGAGAGCGTTCCCCTGTCAGTCCTGGACAAGCTGCCTGCTCACCTCCCCTCCCCCGCTACTTGGCCCACAGAACCATGCCCTCTGCCGCTAGCGGCGTCAGATGGGAAGGATTGTTTCAGCTTGTGCACCAGGGCCTGTTGATATTGATTCACTCTCATACTCCTTTCCTCTACAGGGATGAGAGTGGAAAGGTTTTGCTTGTACCGTGGGTCCAGGAGAGTAAACACCCAGTAATCGGTGTTTGAAAAAATTCTTCTAACGTGAGGGTCACGGGATAGGCAGCCTAACATGAAGTCTGCCAAGTGCGCCAGAGTCCCAACACGCAAGAATTCCCTCTCCTCACTGGCCTGACTCTCCATTTCCTTCTCCTCCTCCTCCAAGTCCTCCTCTTCAGCCCATACACGCTCAAGAGTTAAGAAGGACTGAGCACTGGTACCCTCTTCTGTCTCGCCAACATTCTCCTCCTCTTCCTCCTCATCCTCATCCCCCTCCTCCGATACGCGCTGAGAAACAGACCGGAGGGTGCTTTGGATATCAAGCGATGTATCTTCCTCCACCGTCTCTTGCGACAAGCGCAAAGCATCCGACTTCATGCTGAGCAGTGAGTTTTTCAACCGGCAAAGCAGCGGGATGGTGAGGCTGATAATGGCGGCATCACCGCTGACCATCTGTGTTGACTCCTCAAAGTTGCTCAACACCTGGAAGATATCAGACATCCACGTCCACTCCTCATTGTAGACTTGAGGAATCTGAGAGACCTGACTACCAGTTCTGGTGGAAGTTGACATCTGGCAGTCTACAATTGCTCTGCGCTGCTGGTAAACTCTGCATAACAGGTTTAATGTCGAATTCCATCTTGTGGGCACGTCGCACAACAGTCCGTGAGTGGGCAGTTGTAGGCGGCGCTGCGCTGCCCTGAGAGTGGCAGCATCTGTGGTCGACTTGCGGAAATGCGCACAGATGCGGCGCACCTTGGTGAGCAAATCAGACAGATTGGTATGTCTTGAAAAAACGCTGAACTATTAGATTGAACACGTGAGCCAGGCATGGCAAATGTGTCAGTCTGCTGAGTTGCAGAGCCGCCACCAGGTTATGCCCGTTGTCACACATAACCATGCTTGGCTTGAGGTTCAGCGGTGCCAGCCACAGATCGGTCTGCGCCGTGATGCCCCGTAACAGCTCTTGGGTGGTGTGCCTTTTGTCACCTAAGCTCAGCAGTTTGAGCACCGCCTGCTGGCGCTTACCCACGGCACTGCTGATGCGCCTAGAGCTACCGACTGAAGGCGCCATGCCCACGGATGGTAATTCGGAGGAGGAGGTGGAGGAGGAGGAGGGGTCGGAGGAGGAGGCATAGTACATCTGAGAGACCGTGACCGAGGTAGGCCCCGCAATCCTCATTGTGGGCAGTACATGAGCGGCCCCAGGGTCAGACTCGGTCCCAGCCACCACCAAGTTAACCGAATGTGCCGTCAGTGATATATAGTGTCCCTGCCTGGCAGCACTTGTCCACGTGTCCGTGGTTAGGTGGACCTTCTCAGAAACAGCGTTGGTCAGGGCACGGATGATGTTCTGTGACACGTGCTGGTGTAGGGATGGGACGGCACATGGGGAAAAATAGTGGAGGCTGGGGACCGAATACCGAGGGGCAGCCACCGCCATGAGATTGCGAAAGGTCTCGGTCTCTACCAGCCTATAGGGCAGCATCTCCAGGCTCAGCAATTTGGAGATGTGGACATTGAGGGCTTGGGCATGTGGGTGGGTGGAACTGTATTTCCTCTTGCGCTCCAGCGTCTGCTGTAAAGACAGCTGAACGCTGCGCAGGGACACATTGGTGGACGCTGTGGAGGATCGTGGAGACGAAGGTGTGGTTTTCCGGCGGGAGGCGCTCGTGCCGGGGTCCTGGGCAGGGGGTTGACTAGCAGAGGCAGTGAGTGACACAGGGGAAGGAGCAGTGGTGTGACCCGCAGGAGGTGAACTGCCTTGGTTCCATTTAGTGGGGTGTTTAGCACTCATATGCCTGCGCATGCTGGTGGTGGTTAGGCTAGTAGTGGTGGCACCCCTGCTGATCCTGGTGTGGCACAAGTTGCACACCACAGTCCATCGGTCATCCTCACTTTCTTTAAAGAACCTCCAGACTTGCGAACATCTAGGCCTCGCCACGGGAGCTTCACTACGTGAAACAGTTGCTGCTGATGCACCAGCTCTGGCCCTGCTTTTCCCTCTGGCCACACCACTGCCTCTTCCAACCTGTTCTGGTGCAGCACTCGCCTCCGCCTCAGAAGCACTGTCTTCACTAGGCTTATCAATCCAGCTTGGGTCAGTCACCTCATCATCTTCCGATTCCTCAGTCTGCTCCCCCCTCGGACTTCCTTCCCTGACAACAACTTCACCACTGTCTGACAACCGTGTCTCCTCATCGTCTGACACCTCTTTACCCACTTCTTCCACTAAGTCAACATTGTCATCATCATCATCACCCACAGACTGCGACAGTTGGAAAACTTGGGCATCGGGAAAGAGGTCAGCAGCAACCTGAGAAGTGGTTTGTGACTCTGGAAAGGGTCCAGAAAACAGTTCTTCAGAGTATGCCGGATCGCATTCCAAATTTTCCTGGGAGGGGGCAGATTGGGGGGAAGGAGGTTGAGGTGGAGGAGCCAGAGGAGTGCTCCCTTGGGTAACGTGGGTGGACTGCGTGGAAGACTGACTGGTGGACAAATTACTTGAAGCATTGTCCGCAATCCACGACATCACCTGTTCGCACTGTTGTGGTTTCAACAGTCCTCTACCACGTATCCCTGTAAGTTGAGACATGAAGCTAGGGTGTTTAGCTCTGCGGCGTTCCCCTGCTCCCTTATCAGCAGGTACTGTCTCACCCTGCCCAGGACCACCGCCTCTGCCCCTTGCAGTAATTGAATGCCCACGCCCTCGTCCTCGACCCTTAGCCTGGGGTTCAACATTTTCTGTATATAAGTGTATTATATTAAAAAAATGGGCCTGCTGTACTGAAACCCACAAACTTGTTCAATCTGAACAAGTTAATATATAGGTGGATAAGTTAGAGCAAAATTACGTATGTTATTACGTACCGTGCAGTATGGAGCAATTACACTGAAACTGTTAGATTAGGCAGATTTGGTCTGCTTAAGTGCAACCCAGACAAATGTCGCACTCAGATTTTTTGTAATGTAGCTGTATCAGTGAGAGCAAAAGACCTTTTTTAATTACGTGACGTACAGAATGGGTCACCTGGACAGAAAATACGGATTGTGCTTTGTATATAGGTGGATAAGTTAGAGCTAAATAACGTATGTTATTACATACGTGCAGTATGGAGCAATTACACTGAAACTATTAGATTAGGCAGACTTGGTCTACTTAAGTGCTACCCAGGACAAATGTTGCACAGAGATTTTTGTAATGTAGCTGTATCAGTGAGAGCAAAAGAGCGTTTTTAATTACGTGACGTACAGAATGTGTCACCTGGCAGAAAATACGGATTGTGCTTTGTATATAGGTGGATAAGTTAGAGCTAAATAACGTATGTTATTACGTTACCGTGCATTATGGAGCAATTACACTGAAACTATTAGATTAGGCAGACTTGGTCTGCTTAATTGCAACCCAGACAAATGTCGCACAGAGATTTTTGTAATGAAGCAGTGTCAGTGAGAGCAAAAGACCTTTTTAATTACCTGACGTACAGAGTGTGTCACCTGGACAGAAAATACGGATTGTGGTTTGTGGTGACTGGACAGCTGAACTGTGACACACAGAATGGTTCCACACAGCTGTATGAAATGGATTTGTATCACTGAGATAAAACAACAAAAAACTATTTTTTTTATATATTTTTTTATATATATATTTTTTAACGTGACGTGCAGAAACTATCAGAGAGCAAACTCAGCCCTGGCTGACTGTGGCTATTTTGACTGCAACCCAGACAAATGTCGCACAGAGATTTTTGTAATGTAGCTGTATCAGTGAAAGCAAAAGACCGTATTTGATTACGTGACGTACAGTATGGGTCACCTAGACAGAAAATACGGAGTGTGGTTTGTGGTGAGTGGACAGCTGAACTGTGACACACAGAATGGTTCCACACAGCTGTATGAAATGGATTTGTAT
>ONZH01030841.1:0-119447 GCA_900303285.1 Rhinella marina | reverse complement strand
GCGGTGTAAGTCCTCCGGTGGAGCCGACCCCTTGGTCGGCTAAATGGCTGTTAGTCCTGCCGAAGCTTCATTTGGGATAGGACAGGAGCAGTCTTGAGGGTCGGGATCTCCTGCGCGGGCTTCCGGGTCCCTCTTCCTTCCCCTAGACACGAGCACTTCAAAAGGCGGGGGAATGGAGCCGGTAGCGTCTGTCCTACACAGAGCTACTGAAGGATGTCGGGACCAAGCGAAACGGAGCGCAAGCCCACAGACTCAGCCAAAGCCCTAAGCCCGGTAAGCTCCCTCCCCTTTGGGGCCAAAATGTAAAGCGTTTGCCACTGCTATGCTCACTATGGGTGTCTGTTAGTTTACACCTTAGGGTGGAAGGGTCCTCAAAAAATCCTTTAAGTTACCTACCTCCTGCTCATTGCCTTTGTTATATACCCTTTAGGTGAGGGAAACTCAGAAGGATAGCTCATTAAGAGCAAAGAAGTGCTCTATGTGCAAAAAGAGCCTCCCTTCTGGATATAAAAAACCTGTATGTGCGAGATGTTTGGAGAAGATTATTTCTGAGGAGTCCTCATCTCTACTGGAGAGCATAAGAGCAATTGTAAAGGAGGAAGTGGGCAGTGTGGTAGACTCTAAGATTGCTTCTATGGCCCAAGGACCTTCCACCTCTGGTATGGCAGTCTCGGTTTCTTCCGAAGTCGAACCTCCGGAGGAGGATTTTGATGAAGGGGAAGTTTCGGCGTCGGAACATGATTCATCGGATGATACTGGTCGTCCCCTATGTTCGATTGAAGAGACTGACACACTCATCAAGACTATTAGAGCTATGCTTAATATGGAGGAGTCTAAACAACTAAAATCTGTGCAAGATTTAATGTTTAAGGGCCTGGGGGAGAGAAAGAAAAGAGTCTTTCCCTTGCATGCCAATATTTCAGGTTTAATTAAAAAAGAGTGGTCTGATCCTGAGAAAAAGCCTGGGGTATCCAGGATTTTCAAAAGGAAGTATCCCTTTTCAGAAGAGGACACGGTCCTCTGGGACAAATGCCCAAAGGTAGACGCCCCAGTGGCAAAAATCACGAAGAAGTCGGCCTTACCCTTTGAGGACGTAGGACTTCTCAAGGATCCCATGGACAAAAAGTGCGAAGCCCTTTTAAAAAGGTCATGGGAGTCCTCCATGGCCATCCTAAGGCCTAGTGTGGCTGCCACTTATATGGCACGTTCTATGGCTATGTGGATTAGCAAGCTTGAGGAACATCTAGTGTCAGGCACTCCCAGGGACGACATAATTGCCTCCCTTCCCGCTCTCAAGCAGGCGGCTAACTTCCTGGCGGATGCCTCTATTGATACGGTTAAACTGGCGGCCAGGTCTGCAGCTTTGTCCAACGCCACTAGAAGAGCCATGTGGTTGAGACCGTGGTCAGGGACGCCGCCTCTAAAAATAAGTTGTGTGGTATACCGTGCGAAGGTGATAGGGTCTTCGGAACGGTGTTAGATGACATATTAGAGAAGGCCACGGACAGAAAAAAGGGCTTCCCTATGGAGCCCAAACCCTTTTTTCAGAGGAAAGGTTTTTCCTCCAGAAGGGGGAGGCAGGACAAGAAGAAAAGAGGAGGTTCAGGGAAGTGGCAGACTGGTAGAGGCAGAGGGAGAGGGTTCCTTTTTAACCCAGGGAATGCCTCTCAGAAACATAGTACACAATGACGCCAGAAGTGCGGTGGGGGGGAGACTAAGGAGATTCCTGCCAGCCTGGGAAAACCTCAAGTCGGCCCCGTGGGTCCTGGGAGTGATAAGATCAGGTCTAAGGTTAGAATTCTCCTCCCCTCCTCCAGACAAATACTTTGTAAATCAGGGGTTAAACCTGGCAGATCAGCAGGCCTTAAAAGACCAGATTCAGAGTCTCCTCCTAAAGGAAGCCATTGTAAAAGTCCCAGCGGAAGAAGTGGGAATGGGATTCTATTCTCACATCTTTCTAATAAAGAAGCCAAATGGGTCTTTTCGGGTAACTGTGAATTTAAAAGGCCTAAACAGACATCTGCTTTACAAGCGGTTCAGGATGGAGATGTTGAAGTCCACCATAAACCTACTGCAAAAAGACATATTTATGGCCACGATAGATCTCGCAGATGCGTATTATCACATACCTTTGATGCTCTCTGCAGATTGGTATCTGAGGTTTGCGGTGCAGTTAGAGGGGAACATTCTTCACTTCCAATTTCAGGTTCTTCCCTTTGGCCTTACATCTGCCCCGAGAGTCTTCACAAAAGTGATGTCAGAGGTAATGTCCCATCTCCATCTAGAGAAAATATTGATTGTCCCATACTTGGACGACTTCCTGGTAGCGGCAAAAACAGAGGAAGAACTCTTACGGGACCTAGACTCGGTAAAGCAAGTTTTACAGGATCTGGGATGGATGATAAATCCAGACAAGTCAGATCTTTATCCCAGCAGAAGGAAAATATTTCTAGGTATCCTACTAGACTCCTCATTGGCAAAGTCCTTCCTACCCGTAGAGAAACAGGAGAAGATTGTTCAGCAGGTGTCAGCACTACACAGGGCCAGGAGAGTATCCTTTCGTTCCATCATGAAAGTACTGGGACTCATGTCTTCAACGATTCCTGCAGTAGTTTGGGCGCAAGCTCATTCAAGAATTCTCTAGGCTTTCTTGTTAAGAAAATGGGACAAAAGGATATTCTCTCTGGACAAAGATCTGTCTTTCAGTTCAAGTAAAATCGTCCCTGCTGTGGTGGCTTTGCAGAGCAAATCTTCGGAGGGGGGTCCCTTGGCAGGTTCAGGATCCAATTCTTGTTATGACAGACGCCAGCAGCGCAGGCTGGGGGGCGCACTCCCAGGGGTCAATGGCTCAGGGAACATGGAGCCAGGCTCTGAGTCTAGCCTCCTCAAATGTCAGGGAGCTTTCCGCAGTAAAGGAAGCCTTGTTAAGTTTCCAGTCACAAGTAAGGGGAAGAGACGTAAGGATAGTTTCAGACAATGTCACATCGGTGGCCTACATAAACAGGCAAGGGGGGACAAGGAGCTCAAGGTTAGAAGGCATTTCCCACTGGATTCTCGGTTGGGCGGAGGAAAATCTGGCCTCTATCTCAGCGGTACACATAAAGGGCGAGGAAAATGTGTTAGCGGATTTCCTAAGCAGGGACAGGCTGAGAGAAGGGGAGTGGTGTCTAAATCGACAGATTTTTCTTCAATTAGGGGAGAGATGGGGCATGCCGGTGTTAGACCTCTTCGCTACGGCGAAAAACAGTCAGGTAGCGAGGTTTTGTTCTCTCTCGTACAAGGACAATCCAGAGTTCGTAGATGCTCTGTCAAATCCATGGCCAAAGAAGCTTCTATATGCATTCCCTCCGGTAGCGTTGATCCCAAGGACATTAGCAAAAGTGTTGAGGGAAGGGGCCAATGTCATTCTGGTGGCCCCCTTTTGGCCAAAAAGGTCATGGTTCCCCTTAATCCTCAGCCTGTCGGCCCAGGACTATTGGATCCTTCCCTCCAGCCCAGATCTGTTGCATCAGGGTCCAGTACTTCACCCCAGGGTGGATCAGCTACGTCTTACAGCATGGCGTCTGAGAGGGAGCTGTTAAAAGGCAAAGGTCTTTCTGAGTTGGTAATTGCTACTATTTTAAATAGCCATAAGCCAGTTACCTCTAAGATATATCACAGAGTCTGGGAAACGTTCAGAAAGTTTGCAAGAGATAAGACTGTATCAGCGGATGCCCTAGATTTGTGTTTAGTCCTGGATTTTCTTCAGGCCAGACTGGAGAAAGGGCTTAGAGTTAGTACTATTAAAGTACACATAGCCGCTCTTTCTGTCTTTTATGAAAGAAACTGTCTGAGATCGATCTCATTAAGAGATTTGTAAAAGGGGCTAGGAGGAAACAGCCTAGTATAAGGTCCACTGTTCCCCCATGGGATTTGAACCTTGTTTTGTCGGCACTGTCAGACGATCCCTTTGAGCCTTTGTCAGGAATCTCTTTAAAATTGTTGTCATTTAAAACGATTTTCCTGGTCGCTATTACTTTGGCCAGGAGGATAGGCGAAATACAGGCCTTTTCTTCCAAAGCCCCCTACCTGACGGTTAAGGACGATGGGGTGATACTAAAGCATTTTCCGTCCTTTTTACCGAAGGTGGTTTCGAGATTCCATTGCATGCAGGAGGTCTCGCTTCCATCCTTTGGTTCCCCCTTAGGTTCAGCGGAGGAAAGTAAGTTTCACATGCTGGACGTGCGCAGATGCGTTCTGGCATACCTGTAGGCTACTGAAGCCTTAAGGAAAACGGACAGACTGTTTATTCTTTTTGCTGGCCCCAGGATAGGACAGGCAGCAAGTAAAGCGTCGTTGAGTAGATGGATTGTTCCACTATTGATTTATGTTATAAAACCAGGGACAAGCAGCCTCCGAGCCATCTTAAGGCGCACTCGACCAGGGCTGTGGCAGCTTCCTGGGCGGAGGCTACTCAGGTTTCCCTGGAACAGATCTGTCAGGCGGCTACCTGGTCGACACCGTCGACCTTCTATAAGCATTACAAGTTAGATGTGATGAAACATCAAGATTTATCCTTTGGTCGTAGGATTCTGTCTGCAATTGTCCCGCCCTGATTAGTTTACTCTGTTAGTCTCATATGGTGTGCCGCTGTGGAGGCGCCTGGAAAAGATGATAATTACTTACCGGTAATTGGATTTTCCAATAGCCTCCACAGCGGCACGGGTTAATTCCCACCACAATTGTGCAACATGTTTCTTTCTGTATTTGTTTGATTGTACTGTTGTTTGAATATAAAATAATGGTTGATTGCATACTTTTCAGAGTCCTCGGTCATTTACTGGAGATGGTAAGGGGAGGGGGCTATTTAAAGATCTCCACGTTGTTTCCTGTCCCTGGGGGGGGGGGGGGTGGTATTCTCCTATGGTGTGCCACTGTGGAGGCTATTGGAAAATCCAATTACCGGTAAGTAATTATCATCTTTTTTTGTTCAGTGTTCTGAAATCCACATTTTTTCCACTGACATATAAAGGCTTGTTTTATGTGGAATGAGTTGTACGCTTTGTATTTTTTGGGTGGATATAGAAGACATACTGATGGGGAACTTAGATTGTGAGCTCCACTGGAGACAGCCAGCAATGATAATGCCTGTAAAGCGCTGCAGAATATGTCAGTGCTATATAAATGAGTAAAATAATAAAATTCAGGAACTGTTTTTTGAATTTCATTTTTGCAGCATTCACTGTGTGGTATAAATGTGGTGTCATTTTGTAAAATGCTTTTTATTGTTTAATGTGTTTACTCCTTTTGCATAATAAAGCACATTTAAAAAAAAAAAAAAAAAATTTTTTTTTCACCATAATATATATATTTTTTTTCTGATAGGCAATAAGCTGTATTTCCGTCTAAGGGCTCATGCACATGGCTGTTGCCCAGTCGTTCCGTGAATTGGGGACCGCAGACGAATGGGTCCGTGATCTGCCAGCACCGCTAAAAAATAACTTAAAAAAAAAAAAATTAACCATCATGTGTCAGCTACAACCACATTGTTAAAAGCAACTCTCAGGTTCAAGAAAAAAAATAGGAATTTGACTTACAGGTAATTCGGTTTCCAGAGGTTGTTCCCCTTTTAACCTTCTTGGGACAGGAAACAGAGAGGTTAAAAGGTCCCTCCCACCTCCACCCACCAGCTTTTTTTCCAGATTACTACACCAGGATGGATGCAACCGATTTATTCAAATCATCAGAAAATCTTATATGCAATGTTTACATAGTAGTTAGTAAGGGAAGGAATGTACGGGTTCTGTCATGAGGGAATCTCTGGAAATTGATATCCCTCATGACCGCACAACCGGTGACATACCAAATTATAATCTAGGGGGGGGGGGGTTCTAAATCTATGGACAACATATCTCAAATATTGCTCCTTAGATAAAAATACCATTTCATAGAATCGGGAATAAACCTGAGACAGAAACGTTTTGATTCTGCCAGGAAACAAAATCTTGATGACAGATGTGAACCCAGTCGTAACTCTGAAATCCTTACAAATAGTCTGCATGGTTTACTTAACAATCTTGGAGTATGTGCTGCCAAAGCACGCACCAATATTGTCATGCAGCTACTGGCAACACTTGCATTTAGAGCGTTGGTAAGGAGAGGAGAAAAGGTCCTATTCCAGCTGCTGACTGTTTCAGGCGCACTCAGACATGATCCTGCTGAACTCCATCAAGGAACAGCAGATCTAAGCTCCATGAACCCATAGTCATCCATAGTAAGGTAACCAACAGCTGCATAACCCTCTTCATCAGGGTTAGGAGCAAGCCAGTGAACCTCCACATAAGAGGTACTGGCACGGCCACTTATAGGGTAGGAGGGATGAAGATGAACCCACCGACAGAACCCAGGCCATCACAGAACCCACCTATAGGCTCGGACACTGCCAGGTGGGTTTCGGGCTACTAAGGGACCTCTAACCCGAGAGGTGTTAGCAAGGCTATTGGAGAACTGGAAGGAGAGGCCGGACCCCCCCCCCCCCCCCAATCCCCAGCCTTAGGCCCTGAAAGTTCTTGTACAATCTCTTTAACCCTAGGGCAGAGAACCTCTCTGTGCCTATCCCCTGTAGGGTCAGAAAGAACACTGGTGGGTGGAGGTGGGAGGGACATTTTAACCTCTCTGTATCCTGTCCCAAGAAGGTCAAAGGGGAACAACCTCCTGTTGTACTGTCATGAGGGATGAGCTGGAAAAAAATCACTGAGGAATGAACAGAACACTTACCTGGTGACCTCATATTGTAGTTGCAGAGCCACTAATTCCTGGGCTCCTCTTCTGCCATCCAAGATGGATGCAACACTTCTTAGGTTATCTGATGCACATTGTGCTTCAGTAGCCCAAGACACTTCCTACTTGTCCAGCTTTGCTTTTGGATAGGCCAGCACTTTTCACATGAGCAGTGCTGACCAATCAGAGGGCAGCAAGCAGTGTCCATGACTACCAAATGCAGTGTGTATCAGTATCTGAAGCAGTGCAGGAGAGATACGCAGGAACTGAAGGATCAACACCTAAAAATATATAAAGGAGGTCACCATGTAAGTGTATTGTGCATTCTCCAGTCAAGAGTTTTCCAGGATTTTTATTTTTTTTTCACTGATGACGTCCTCCGGACACCTGGGACCCCCGACAATCAGTTCTTTTGAGAAGGCAGCAGCATGCAGTTTACCAAGCACAGTGCCTGTATATAGGCTGTGTTTGATTTTGCAGCTCAGCCCCATTCAGTTGACTGGGAGTGAGCTGCTCCTAGGCCATGTGACACATGAACATGTTGTCACTGGCCTAGGAAAAGCAGAGAGAAGGCCGCGGTGCTCACAGGAGTGCAGCTGCTTCTCAAATAGCTGATCGGTGGGGTCCCAGGTGTCAGGCCCCCATTGATCAGATCCTAAAGGATAATTCATCAGTAAGAAAATATCAGAAAACCCCTTTAAAGTACATTTTTGTTCTTGAACCTGAGGGCCCCTTTAAATGCAGTCACATGGTTTTACAAATATTATTGGCAAGGACCAAAGGAGATATTAGTACTCAACTCAAGCAACTCATTTTTATTAAGCTACACATTTATGATTAAAAAAATCACATTCCTATGGACCCCTTTCATCGTCTTTCCAGCTCAAACGCTGTATATTTGCCTGCTAGTTACAGGAATCTAATAAACCACTTTGAAAAGAGAAGTAATTTCTTCATTCTTTATCCTTGAAGTCAATGTTATATTATGCAGATGCTACTGAATGGTACAGTATATGCGCTACAGCAGGTTTACAACTGGCCACTAGAGGACTCTCCATTATTGTTAATGAGGATAATAAGACATTTCTTTAACAATGATCATTATCTCTAACATTCTCAGTAAAAGGGAATCACAGAGATGATCATTGAGAATAGAAATAGGATAGGTTTTCCCATAAAATATATTTAAAGTTTTACAAGAAAAAGAAATCTGTGTAGAAACAGTAAACTGGGACCAGAATCCTAATATTGCAATTGGTCTGACTGGATTTCATCTTTCTAAGGCCCCATTCACACAACTGTTTTGGTCCGCATCCAATCAGGCGTTTTGTGCAGATCAGACCCATTCATTTCAATGGGGCCACAAAAGATGTGGGCAGCACACCTTGTGCTGTCCACATCCATATGTCCATTCTGCACCCCTGCAAAATAGAACATTTTCTTGTCGTATTCTTGTCTGTAGGGGCGGATTAAGTGCATCATAGGCCCGGGGCTGTTTCCTCAACTTGGGCTCCTTTCCTCTATTTATCAATGGCCCCCTTGTAATGCCCGTGTGTGGGAGGGAGACACCATACCGGACAAAGAAGGAGAGGGAACAAGGAACAAGACCTGAAAGCTAGAGAAGGGAAAAGGACACCTCCTAGTCAAATCCCTAGTAACAGTCCTGACTGGCTATCAGTAGGGATGAGCAAATCGACTTCGGATGAAACATCCGAAGTTGATTCGGATAATACTTCGTTCTAATACTGTACTGAGCGAGCGACTTTGCGTAATAACTTCATAAATTTATTTTTTACTGTAAAAAACATTATCCAGAGCCAATATATTTCTGCTCTGTACAGTATTAGAATGAAGTATTATGCGAATCAATTTCGGATGTTTCATCCGAAGTCCATTCACTCATCCCTAACTATCAGTATGAACAGACCCCCAAGGGTAGGTGAGTTCATACGCAGGAGTACCTAGAGTCCTATCACACCCTATAAGACCCTGGCAATAGTGACAGGACTGAGACTACCTGTTCCTCCAGGAATGAAGGACGGACAGGAGTCTCCCTCAGGCCTACAACAAAGAGCAGGGGAAAACAACACACAGACAAACCAAAACTAAATGCAAAGGAGAAAGGAAACACTTAACTTTCCAGTAGCTATGGCAGCAAAGGGATCTTAGCCAAAAAACAAACACCAGTAGACCAAAGACACAACTAAAGCTATAAACCATACAGGATTGGGGGAGAAGCAACTATAAATAAGGAAGGTTAGTTAGCAAAAAAGCAACACCTGGTAGTAAGAGGTGTGGCCAGTATCAAAAACAACACAGCCATGATCTAATTATCCACAAGAAACCTGTCAGATCAAAGCATGTGTTGCCAATCTCACAGATCTCCTCTCACCCACTGTCGTGGGAACGTCCTTATGTCTCAGTACATCCATGACACCCCCCCTTCTGTGTTCTGCCCCATAAAGGGACTTGCAAATCTGGGAAACAAGATGGTGGATTAGTAATCTCTGTGTTTGAGGAAAAACTCTGGAGCTTTGGCTCTGTTCTGACTGAAATGGCTTCTGCTGGCCTTGGTCTCACTGCCACTGCTGCTGCTCTGCCTGAGTGCCTATATGGTCACACAGGTGCCCACTGCCCAACACAAGACATTGAACACACACAAAATCACTGTATTTAGACTTTGGCTCACTCCGGCAATATGGAGGATGCCAGTTGCGTGCTGCTGCTCTGCCTGAGACTTTTCAGTGACCCAGAGCGCCATGAGCTGATGAAACTGGAGCTGGGGAGAGAGCTTCAACCCCTTCAATGACCCTTGGGCCATTTTTCCACTGCGTCATTTACTAAAAGTTGTTTCTTTAGAGGGTAGGGTTCTGACCAAGTTTTCTCCTCCAGTAGAAAAGGAGATATGAACTAAGATTGGACCCCCTCTTGCCCTGGGCCCCATAGCAGTCGCATGGTCTGCCACTGTGGTAGTTACACCCCTGGGGGCAGGAATTCGTGATGGTGCCACAGCTGGCGGGAATTATCAGCTTCAAAGTGATTGGAGATGTGCGGTAATATGCCCACTCCTCACACTCCCTCACTCCTTCCACTGACGTGGCCCGGCTGTTATTATTGCAGCACTAGCGCTGCATTCTGCTTACATATTGTAGATGTGTATTGTGGGCTTGTTGCAGCACATTGGGCATTTTTGTGACACATTGTACTTCAAGGTAGTGGTAAATTTAGGTTGATAGGTTTTACCTTTATTTATAAAAAAATTCCAAAATATACAGAAATTTTGCCATAAATTTGAATTTCTCAGCTTTTAAAACACATAGTGATAACTCACAAATTAGTTATTAATTAACATTTACAATTCATCTACTTAACAATATTCCACAACTGTTTATGGCTTTTGTTTTTATGACATTCCCTGTTCGGTAAAACTGACCTGTTACTTTCATTCTCTGGTTCAATACAATTATGGCGATACCATATTTATATAATTTTTCTTGTGTTTTAATACTGAAAAAAAAGAAGAAAAACCTTTTATTGCCATAGTCTGACCCCCTTAACCACTTGCCATCCGGGCCATTTACCCCCTTCCTGACCAGGCCTAATTTTGCAAATCTGACATGTGTGACTTCATGTGGTAATAATTTGGAACGCTTTTACTTATCCAAGCGATTCTGAGATTTTTCTCGTGACACATTGTACTTCAAGTTAATGGTAAATTTGAGTCGATAAGTTTTAAATTTTATTTATAAAAAAAATCCAAAAGTTACCGAAAATTTGAAAAAATTCACTGTTTTCTAAATTTGAATCTCTCTGCTTTTAAGATAGATAGTGATACCCCATAAAATCCTTTTTAATTTACATTCCCCATATGTCTACTTTATGTTGGCATCATTTTGATAGTGTAATTTTATTTTTTTAGGACAGTAGAAGGTTTAGAATTTTAGACGCAATTTTTGCAAATTTGCAAAATCAACTTTTTTAAGGACCAGTTCAGTTCTGAAGTCATTTTGTGAGGCTTACATAATAGAAACCACCCATAAATTCCCCCATTTTAGAAACTACACCCCTCAAACTATTCAAAACTGGTTTTAGAAGTGTTGTTAACCCTTTAAGTATTCCACAGGAATTAAAGCAAAATAGATGTGAAATTTCAAAATATTACTTTTTTTGCAGATTTTCTATATTAATCATTTTTTTCCTGTAACACGTCAAGGGTTAACAACAACAAAAAACTCAATATTTATTACCCCGATTCTGCAGTTAGCAGAAACACCCCACATGTGGTCGTAAACTGTTATTTGGGGATACGCCAGGGCTCAGAAGGGGAGGAGCAGCATCTGCATTTTCTAACATGGAATTTTTTGTCATGGTTTGTAAGAGTGCTAACTTTTTAATTTTTTTGTGGACTGAGCTGCGTGAGGTCTTATTTGCGGGACAAGCTGTGCTTTTTATTGGTACCATTTTGGGGTACATCCGCCTTTCTGATCACTTGTTAATCTAATTTTTGGGAGGTTAACTAAAAAAAAAAAGTTTAGGGGCATAGCATTTCTATATATATATATATATATATATATATATATATATATATATATATATATATATATAATTTTTTTTTTTTTTTTACACCGTTCACTTCATGGGGTAGATCATGTGATATTTTTGGAGAGCCAGTTGTTACGGACGCAACGATACCAAATATGTCTATTTTATTTGTTTTTATTTGTAACATTTTTTTAATGACATATTTGGGGGAAAATTGTGTTTATTTTTTACACTTGATTTCTCCTGTAACTGGGGCTGACATAGTAGCCCCAGTTACAGGGGAAATACATCCCCAGAGAGGCTGTACAGCATAATACTATGCTGTACAGCCTCAGTGCAGGGCTCATCGGGTCTATGAGAGACCCGGCAGCTCCTGCACTCTCCCAGCGGTGAGCGCTGTGTATACACCGATCTACAAGGCAGGGACCCCTGGGAACGGTCCCTGCCTTCTCTTTGGCGTACCCTGCTGTCACTGACAGCAGGTACCCCACTGTGCAGCTGCACGATTAGCGTGCAGCTGCTATTTCTGAATGGACGTTCAGAAACGTCCATTCAGAAATAGACAACCACTTCACGGACGTTTATAGTCAACGGGCGGACGTGAAGTGGTTAAAGAGGACCTTTCATGGGTCCAGACTTTACTAACAATGTAGCCCGTTATGGAGGGCATGTGGAACTGGGGTCAGAGCACTTACAATTTCTTCAGGGCGCCGCTCCGTTCGCCCGCTGTCCCCCTGTAAAGTTCCGGCGGTCGCTATGCAAATGCATAGCATCAGAAAAGGGAGGAGGAGACGCCAGGGATTCTCAATGGGCGTCTCCTTCTCCCTTGCTGGAGCACTGTCCAATCGCAGTGGAGAGCGTCTCAGCCAGGGAGAAAGGTTTCCTTCCTCCTCCTCCTCCTCCCTGTTCCGATGCTATGCATTTGCATAGCGCGCGCCGGAACTTTACAGGGGGGGGGGGCCAGATTTGTGCAGATTTTACCGGAATGGTTTTCGAGTGCCAGGTCGCATTTGAAGAGACCCTGAGGTACCCCTATAATGGAAAACACCAAGTGGAAACCACACCCCTCAAGGAATTTATTGAGGGGTGTAGTGAGCGCTTTGACCCCACAGGTGATTCAAAGAATTTAGAAACATATGGCTGTAAAAATAGTTTCTTTTCTTCAAATAAAATAAAATGTAGCTTTAGCCCCATAATAATGGTTTAGCTCCACATTGTGTTGAACGAACACCATGTGCATTTGAGGTTTACCACTGGGTAGGAAATGCCATAAATGTTGATGTAAGCTGCTGTATGGGCACATAGCAGGGTTTTTTTGAGCACAGATTTTGCTTTAATAGTTTTTGGGTGTTAGATCACACTTGCAGTGACCTTAAGGTACTTGTACAGTGGAAACCCCCAATAAGTGACCCTATTTTGTAAACTACACCCCCATTTATCAAGATGTGAAGTGGTGAAATGTGCATTTTAACACCACCGTTTTTTTGCAGAAATAAATGATAAAGGGAATGATGCAAAATGAAAGTTGGTGGCTGGCGCCATCTAAGATACACATCACTTAAATTGTTAGATGGGTTTTATTGGGTACGGAAATATTATAAATGTGGATGTAAACTGCTGTTAGGTACGCTGCAGGGTTTAGAAGGGAAAGACCACCTTTTGGCTTTTGCAGAGCAGATTTTGATGGACTAGTTTACCAGTAGCATGTTGCTTTCGCATAGCCTCTGGGGTACCAGTATTGCTATATTTTTAGACCTGGCATGAGGGGGGAAAAGATTGCAGATTTTGCACTACAATCTGTCACAAATATACACCAAAAGTGGCGTATATCTGTTAGTAAATGACCCCTATATGTATGTTTTTCTCTCTACAGAGCTGTGTGAGTGTTTATTCGTTTGCAGAATAGGTTACCATTATCACTGGTACTATTTTGGGGTACATACAACCAGTGTCAGACTGAGTTATCTAAGACCCACCAGTAAAATTGATTATGGGGCCCACAGTACTACACGCAAATATTACCTGCTCACACAGTGGCAGGCAGCAGCAACAAGCCACTATAAGATGATTATGGGGCCCCTGCAGTGACTTCGAGAAGGCATTGGGAAAAAAGGATACAGGCTAGTCTGACATCTGATGATGTATCTAGAAGTCATCTCAGCCACCAATGCATCTATAATAATAAACTGGGTAGTTTTTTAAATAATCTACCCAGTTTTTATATGGATGAATAGGCTGGTTGAGATGCCTAGCTATATGTAGTAAAGTTAGTCTACTGTGGCTTGTGCCACTTGTGCAGGAGGTTGCGGACAAGGGGCCTACCTTGCTCTGGGTCCTACCGGTGAATTCACTTGTTACCCTGTGGGCCAGTCCAAGCCATAGATTTCAAAAGTGGAGCAGCCAACTTGGCTTGAGAGAGGTTCCTTAAGGGGACTGAAACGTCACTGTGACATGTGTGAATAAATACACTTTTTTTTTTCACCATCTACAGAGGAGTGCTGTGGATTTTTTTGTTATATACACAGTACAGAGCAAAAGTTTGAACACACCTTCTCATTCAAACTTTTGGTCTCTACTGGTGTGTGTATGTGTGTGTATATATAATATATATTAGTTTTTTTTTTGTTTTGCTACTTTTACACAATAAAAGCATTTTAGAAAAATGTGTCACTATTTTCGGGGAGCCAATTTTTTTTTATTATTCTGGCGATGGTCTTGCGTGAGGGCTTTTTTTGTGGGATGAGGTGATGTTTTCATTGGTACCATTTTGGTGTACATATGACTTTTTGATCGCTTGATATGTGTTCTGGGAGGCAATGTGACAAAAAAGTCATAGGTTTTTTTTTTGTTTTTTTTTTTTTTACAGTGTTTACTTAGATCATGTGGTAATTTTATAGAACCAGTCGTTACAGATGCGGCAACACCAAATATGTTTTTTTCTTTCTATTTTTTATAGTGATAAATGGCTTGAAAAGGGGAAGGAGGCTTTTTAACACTTGAAACTTTAATTTTTGTTTTATTTTACAATTTGTGCCCCCATAAGGTCTTATAGGACCTGTGGGGGGCATATAATAACTAGGGATGAGTGAACCCGAGCTGCAAAGTTCCGGTTCGTACCTAACTTTGCTAGGCTGGGTTCCCAGACCCGAACCCAGACCCAGACTTTTTCACTGAAGTTCGGGTGATTTTATTATTTTCCGTTATAACATGGTTATAACGGAAAATAATACCATTCTTAAGACAGAATGCTAAATAAAATGGCCATTAAAGGTTTAAAAATAATATTTAAAAAAAACCTCACCTCATCCACTTGATCGCACAGCCGGTATCCTCTTCTTTCTGCAAGACCTGCAAAAGGACCTGCAACGACGTCATCACAGGTCCTGCTAAATAAAGATAGAAGGACCTAAGGTGACGTTTTTATCACTGATCACTTTCTGAGAAATGGACATTAAAATGGCCCCCTTGAGAATGCCAAGAGTGTGCAAAGCAGTAATCAAAGCAAAAGGTGGCTACTTTGAAGAACCTAGAATATAAGACATATTTTCAGTTGTTTCACACTTGAATTGTGTGGGGGCTGTTGGTCATTAAAAATGGACCACATAGAACATGTTCTATTTTTTTCATGTCTGTTATTCACTAGCCGTAAAAAAAAAAAAAAAAAAAAAAACAGCCTTGTGAATAACCCCATAGACAGGGGCGGACTGGGAACTTAAAGGGAACCTGTCATCTCCAAAACAGCCCCTGAACTAGAGTAATCGGTGTATAGTGTAAGTGATGCTGAATCCGAATATGTAAGTTTTATCTTCATACTCGCTTCCATTCCGACGCTGTGCTCCCACAAACCAGCAGTAAAATACACTGAGAAGACTCTTCTTTGAGTCCTCTCCATTATGTGAGTGAGCACTGGAGTCCAGTGAGTGCATTTTACTGCAGGTTTGTCAGAGCACAGATTCAGAATGGAAGTGAGTATGAAGATAAAACTTACATATTCGGCTTCAGCATCACTTACACTATACACTGCTTACTCTAGTTCAGGGGGTGTTTCCGAGATGACAGGTTCCCTTTAAAGTGGCCATGGAAAAAATACTAAAAGTGGCCCCGTTGTGTAGTCGGGTCCAAACTGATGTAAGGCAGGGCCAGCAATACCATATTGTGGCACATTATACTACCCCCAACAGAGCCAAATACAACAGTCCGTCACAAAATACTGCCGCCAACAGCACAAAATACATCCCTGAAAATGTCCACTGGCCGGCCATGAGGAGGGCTCAGGTGGTCCCCTGGGCATCAGCCCACCTGGAAATTTCCCTGTAAGGTCTATGGTCAATCTGCCCCTGCCCATAGACTACTATTGTATTTAAAACAGATGTGTGATGGCCATTAAAAAATGTCCATCACACGTCCGTTTTAAAGGGTTTCTGTCATCAGATTTAACCCTTTTAAACCTAGCGATGTGCTAATGTCAGCAGACCTTAACTGTGGTATTATTATGTTTATTTGGGGCCCCCTTACTGTGATAATATTACTTTTGTCATATGTAAATGAGCCTCTAGGAGCAATGGGGGCATTGCCCTTGCTCCTAGAGGCTCTGCTTTCCTACCTCATTCCACGCCCCGAGGTCCTTGTTTGACAGGGCCAGCGATGCCCCCCCCCCTGCTCCTAGAGGCTCATTAACATATAACAAAAGTAAGATTCTCACAGTAAGGGGGCCCCCAATAAACATAATAATACCACAGTTAGGGTCTGCTGACATTAGCACATCGCTAATAACAACATCAGCAATCTACCATTGCTAAAGCAAACCTGCTTTGTGGATTCTTTTTACCTCGCCCATCTCAGCAGTCACCCCCTCCAGTACTTTCTCATACAATGTGTGACAGTACATAGAAATTGGGGGTCATTTATCAAGGGACTTTTGACTATTTTAGTCATAAAAATAGTTGGAAGTCCCCTTTTTGTCCGGCCAGTGTCTAGTTTTTGACAGCTGGGTGGAGCGGGAGCGTGTCCGGCCCGGAAAGATTACTAACATGTACACCTGGAAACAGGCATACATGCTGGTGTAGTTCATTCCGCCAGGCACATGCATGCGTTAGATTAGCCTAATTTATGACAAGGGGCATGCCTCATCATAAATTAGGCTGATCCTCTGGAAACGCAAGGGGAAACAAAGACCAACGTAAAAACACTGGTCTTTGTAAATGTGTCACACTATCCCTACTTTGCAGATCGAAATATGCACATGGCTGTTTGCATGAAGCCTAAAAAACTAGAATGAAGGTGAGCTGCATCTTCATATTAAAAAGGCACTCCCACAAAAATCTGTTTGTCCCCTAGTTGACACTACAGCTGGTATACATAATCATTTAACAAATTTACGTTTGAAAATTACATTTTCAGCCTTCGTTATTTATTTATGGTAGATCATATGACCCCCACCACGATGACACTCAATCTGTTTCTCTATCATTCCTATAAAAGCCTTAGTGTGGTCTCGTATGAATGAATATAGAAACTGTCTTCCTGTCCACATGACAAATCCTGGGGGATCCAATGAGTCTCAGACCCCTCATAACAAAGTCATCCTCAGAACCCCCATAATATTGCCATCATAATAGAGCCTTCCTCAGTTCCCATGCTTTCTCCCAGTACCAGCCTCAAAATCTCATAACAGTGACAGACACAGATGCCCCTATAACATTATCTTTATGACAGGCTTGGAAAACCACTTTAAAACTTGAAACCAAACTGCTTCTGTTCCGATGTGCCAGTCTGAACCGAAGAGATTTATATTTGGGTGTAAAGCGCCAGTCTTGGTAACTGTCCCCCATAATGTTAGTGGGGGTTTAAAGGTGAACTGGCTTAGTTGCCTATAGCAGCCAATCATATTCCACCTTTCATTTTCCAAAAGGAAAAAAAATGAAAGGCGGAATCTGATTGCTATTGGCAACTAAGCCGGTTTTCCTTTACATTTTGTTAAATCTTTCCGGTGAGTTTCACCTGTACAAGCCGTGTGGATTTGTGGTAAAACCAAATACATTCTTACCATATGGTTCTTGGCATGCTTCAGCCCAAGGCTGCATTGTGTATGGGCATTCTTGTTTTTGAACGTAGGTTGGGTCCTTGATACATTATCAAATTACTGATTATCAAAGATCAAAGTCCACTTCCACCAGCAAAGGAAGTACTTATGGTGTGAGGATGCTTGAAACCTGATCTTCAAACATTTGTTTTCCCTCCCCAGTTGGATTTCGTTAACTAAACACACCCTTTATGAGAAAAAGAGGTTGACCACAAACCCAGTGTTACTACAGAGGGAAACTTCTCCATCACTGACAGGGAAGGTAAGCTCTATGCACATTCATTTCTTTAGATGTTACAAAATACAATCTTACATACACACAACATCAAATATACAGGAAGGCACAATGTGCAATATACAGAAACACACACCATGTAATATAAAGACACACAGAACATTTAATATACAGGCACACACACCGTGTAATATACAGGCACACAGAACATTTAATATACAAGAACACAGGCGGTCATTTACAAAAATCTTTAAAAAAGTTGCAAGCCCTTTTTGTGATATTTATTAATGGCCATGCATTAATATTTTCTCACATTTGTGTTTTGCACCGTGTTCACCACTTAGAAGTGGCAGGGACCAGGATTTACTATTTACTAATTTACTAACATTTACATCTGTTTCCAGGAGTAAATGTTAGCGAAAAACTAGTCCACTCAGAGAATAGAGTGGTTTTTCTTTTCAGGAGCATGGCTGCCCGGTATTTTACAGCAACTCAGGGGAAAATCTAAGACTGGCGCAAAAAGCTGGTGGTAGTAAATGACCCTCAATATGCACTATACAAGCATACACAGCATAGCAATACTGGATGTGTATACTATGACATATACAAATGCAACCTTTCAATGAACTGTAGATATATATATTACTGTTACTGTCACGTTCCATGTTTGTCAGTCAGTCAGTCACTCAAGTATATATATTTGTTTTTTAACATGGTTTTGTTGCTCTTTTTTTTCTTTTTATGTTTTTTTTTTTTCAATGCATGGATTTTCATGTTTCTTCAGTACCATTACTAATGAGTTCAGTATGGCTAAAGCCAGAAGGTTGTATAATTCCTTGGAATTTATTACCCCCTATTAACTGTTAAATGCCATATGTTGAGCAACTGTATTTGGTAATGTTCTGTTTTTTTCCTGTTAAAATATATATACATTAGGACACAACTGAAACCAGACTGAGGCCTTCCAGACATACCACAACAAAAAGTTAGGGATATTTGGCTTTCGGGTGAAATTTATGGAAAACGTAAAAAGTCCATGCTACAGTGATATTATATCATGAAGGTAGGGCATTTAAAGGGGTATTCCGGTAAAGTAACTTAATTTTTGAAAAACTGTATTAAGGCTGCAAGCTGTGACCCAACCAAAACCCATAACTATACATATAACCACAGCTTTATTTTACCTTGCAATCCATTTGTCTAGTTCCTGTGTGAGCCTGCAGCACACTGAGAGTGTCATGGCTCCTGATCTTCCCTCAGAAAACTACAATTCCTAGCTTTCCTGCTGTGAGTTTCTGCTTGTTCATGAGTGTTGATGTTTACTGATTGGCTGCCTGATAGCAACACACTGAGCATGCTCGACCTAACAAAGGCTCAGAACTACAGGTCAGTGCCATGGTAACTTATGAGGGACCACAGTGGGTAGCAGAGGAAGAAAACTACTATTATAGCTACAGAACGGTAAATATGTGAAATTGACATTATATTAGGTAATTATTGATGATGAATTAGTCTAAAACATAAGATATATTTATGCTAACCGGAATACCCCTTTAAGTAGAAGCATGCAATGGTGATTTCCTCATCTCAAACAATTTATTGAAACAAAAGCCAACACCACAAAAAATGTCAATGTGGCCTTGAGCATCAATTACAGCTTGACAACGACGTCTCATGCTGTTCACAAGCCGACTTATTGTCTGCTGAGGCATGGTATCCCACTTTTCTTGTAGAGCAGCCCTCAGGTCATTGAGGTTCTGGGGTACAGAATTACAAGCCTCTACACGGTGACTCAGGCGATCCCATGGGATTCTGGTCTGGAGAAAGTGCAGGCTACTCCATTTGAGGTACCCCAGCCTCCGGCAGCCATTCCCTAATGATGCAAACTCGATGAGCTGATGCATTGTCATCCATGAAGATGAAATTAGGCCTTTGTTGTTCATGCAGAGCCACAATCACTGGATTAATGATGTTCTTCAAATAGTATGGGCTTATCATTGTACCGTTCACAAAGTGTAGGGCAGTTCTGTATTGACTAGACACACCTGTCCATACTGTAACACCACCACCATCACCACCACCAAAGGCTCGTCTGGTGACAACAGTCGCTGATGCATAGCACTCTCCTTGATGTTTCCAACATTGTTGGCGGCCATCATTTCTGCTCAGCATGAATCGACTTTCATCAGTGAACAGCAATGAGGACCACTGGTCCCTTGTCCAGTGTAGATGCTCCCTGGCCCATGCAAGACCATGTCGCCTGTGCCTGGTGGTGTGGTATGGTACCCTTGCAGGACATCCACTTCTATGCTTTTCTGTGGCTCTTTCAGTCTTTCTGTATCAACCTACTGAAGACCCTCTGTGACAGCTCAGTGACCATAGTGTGCAAGCACGGCCACCACTGACGGATTGCAAGGTGGTTGTAACCATAGAAACAAGCAGGGTATAATGCGATGGACAAATGATTCCAGCCAGCAAAGGAAGCAATATGGATAATAACAATACATTAATAAGTGGCTTGTATTAACCTTCTCTACATGATAAATGCCATTTGCTGAAGTTACACAACACCTTTAACTTGCAGTAACCCAACTTGGCCACTACGATTTGAACGTAGCTATGCTTTCTGCTCCATTCAAGAGCTAGTTCCATCGGAGACTGCAGGGAACAGCTGGTCAGTAGGGATGCGGGGTGTCAGATCCTCATCGATCGGATATTGACCTGGACTGAGGATAGGTCATCAATATCAGGAGCCTGGAAAACCCCTTTAAAAACCCTTCCAGCTCATTAGGGTCACCTGGCAGGGGGGGAATCACTAGTTCCTAGTTCAATTTCTTATGTGCAAGATTTGTGGGGCTGGTTTCTAGACCCTGTCTAAAATAGAGTACACTCTCTCTTATGGCCACCTGAGGAAATTTTCGCTCTGCTGGCTTTTTTTTTAATTGATTTCTAGGTTTTGCCTTTCTTTATCATTTTCTGTGATTATAAGGCTTTACACTTAGCTTATATACTGTTTGGCGTATTTACTGATATAAAACGTTCCGAAATATTGTATATACCATCTGTAAAATTCTGATGTATGCAACCTTATACCATATACAGTAAATGCATATGTTGACCATCCGATTTGTTCCCTTTGTAATGAAAAGCATCGTACATTATGCGTTCAGTACAGTACACCTTCCAGTACCACCAGACATATGCCAAAAGGATAAATATATGACTGATCTAAGAGCATGGTAAAGTCCTAAATACAGACAATTTTGCAGTTCACAGGAGCCGTAACCTGGGAGAAATCCATAATTTCAGCCTTTCATTCCCTTTTGGCACTACGGTATTAACACTAACAGTATCAACTGCTCCACACCTTACACAACATCTAAAAATAGATCATGAGATGTAAAGTTACCACCCATGGCAGAACCTGCTGTATACCAGGAGTCGCGGAGATAAACAACCATGGCCCAGATTTACTAATGGAATGTGTCTGTGCCTAAAATCTGTCTAAAAGTGGCACAAATTGATGCAGTATGGTGCAGTTTGGCAGAACTAGGGTTTCTACATGTTTTTCTGTCGTGATTGAAAGGGGTTGGGGTTTATTGGAAATTGGCAGGGTCTAAGATGTGCCGTTTTGCTCCTTAAATTGTACCACAATTCTGACATAACATTTTGGCTGAAAGGAAACCAACCAGTAGTTGGTATAGAGTCCGAGAAAAGTCTATACCCGCACTAGATCTATCATCCAGCCTGAGCAGGGGGCGTAGTTATAGGGGAAGCATGGGAAGTGGCCCAAACTCAGAAGGGGCCCACTTAGCAGACACTGTGATAAATCTGGTGCAGCCGGACAGCTGGTCTAAGATTACACCATCTATAGGATCAGTAAATCTGGGCCACTGTGTAAAAGACCTAATCCCGTGATTTGATGTTACTTACAGGAGAAAATATTTGGAACAGCACATCACATATAAGGTGTTGCTGCTGGTGCCCTAAGCCATTTCATCATTATGATGTTATATGCAACAGCTGTAGACAGGGCTGGACTGGCAATTCTGGCAAATGCCAGATTGGCTGGTGCCAGAGTAGACCACTCCAGGGAGATTGTTAGGCAAAAACATCTATGGATTGGGCCCCAGATATTTTGACCAGGGCCCTGAACGCAGTGGCTACCGCAGAAACAACTGTTTTGCCATCCTCAGGCGATATAATGTGATTAAAAAATGAATCCAGCCAGTAAAGGAAGCAATATGGGCAATCACAATACATTAGTAAGTGCCTTGTAATAACTTTCTCTAGATGATAAATGCCATTTACTGAAGTGAGACAACCCCTTTAAAGGGATTCTGTCACCACCATTTTGCATATTAAGTTATTTATACCACTGGATTTAACTCATCATAAGGATCCCCAAATGGTTATTGTTATAGGGCCCAGATGAAGATTTGTGGTATAAAACTTCTTTTTTATCTACTGTCAATCACTTACATTAAGGGGCCCAAGGGGAGTTGCCCATGGTTGCTGGAGCCCGGGCTCGGCGATTCCGTTGGAGCCCGGGACCGCCCACCCTAATTGATATTCACTTCACTGAGTGAAGCTCTGACGCCGCACTTGATGTACTGCGCCTGCGCAGCCCTGGACCGCACACCTAATTAATATTCACTTCACTGAGTCAGTGAAGCTCCGACGGGGCACTGCGCCTGCGCGGGATTACAGCCGCCGCCGGAGCTTCACTGACTCAGTGAAGTGAATATTAATTAGGTGTGCGGTCCAGGGCTGCGCAGGCGCAGTACATCAAGTGCGGCGTCGGAGCTTCACTCAGTGAAGTGAATATCAATTAGGTGGGCGGTCCGGGCTCCAACGGAATCGCCGAGCCCGGGCTCCAGCAACCATGGGCAACTCCCCTTTGGGCCCTTAATGTAAGTGATTGACAGTAGATAAAAAAGGAGTTTTATACCACAAATCTTCATCTGGGCCCTATAACAATAACCATTTGGGGATCCTTATGATGAGTTAAATCCAGTGGTATAAATAACTTAATATGCAAAATGGTGGTGACAGAATCCCTTTAAATAATGATAGCCTTGTCATTAAAATGGTGCTGCATGTAAGCATCCGCTTCCTGGATTCAGAAGGAAACACTTTTCTCCTTCCTATACAAAGAAATGTAATAGAATATAAGAAATAACAAAAAAATCAAAGCTCACTTCTCCGAGTGCAGGCACATATTTATCATGCATCCTTCATAAAGATGCCCTAACCAGAATGCCATTGTCTAATGTCGCGTTACAGAATGGAGATTTCTCAAAACCATAAAATATAATCCTTCTCCTCCATTTTCCCCATGTCCTGGCCCTATCTGCACTTACACCTAACAATAAGTACCCAGCTACTCTACACAAGTTATACCCTTTCAATGTCTGCACGTTAATTAAAATAATTCCCTTGTGTTTCCTTCTATTTTAAGGTAATAGTACAAGTGACATCCAAGTGTTTGATAATGTTAAAGTCCAGAAGCCTCCTGTGCCTGATATGGTTTTCTGCAGCAATCCATATGAACATTATCAAAGGCGAGAGGCATAAGCAAGCAAAATCGCCTCTTTTGCAGAACCGACCTTTTATCGCAATTTGGAACGCCCCTACACAGCAATGTAGACAACGGTATAAAATTGACTTGGATCTCAGTGTCTTTGATATAGTTGCAAACCGTAATGAAACCTTTGAGTGGGCAAAACGTAACAATATTTTATCACACCCACCTAGGATATTATCCCTATGTTACTGACAATGGAGAATCTGTACATGGTGGTGTACCACAAAATGGAAGCTTAGAGGAGCACATTAGTAAGGCTGCACAAGATATTATTAACCGTATACCAGATAAAGATTTCCAAGGCCTTGGAGTTATTGACTGGGAGAACTGGAGACCACAGTGGGACAGAAACTGGGGAAGCAAAGACATCTACAGGGAAAAATCAATAAAGTTGATAAAGGATCGCCATCCACATTGGCCTATACACCTGCTCAGAAAACAGGCCAAAGAAGAATTTGACTCTGCTGCAAGGAGTTTTATGGGAGACTCTGTCCTTCTAGCTCGGCATATTAGACCACAAGGCCTCTGGGGCTACTACCTCTTTCCTGATTGCTACAATTATGATTATAAGCAGAACCCTTATTCATACACAGGACAATGTCCAACTATTGAAATCAAGCGCAATGACTACCTGTACTGGATGTGGGAATATAGCAGTGCACTTTTCCCTTCCATCTATTTAGACCATGTTCTTCAGTCCAGCTCCAATGCCAAAAAATATGTCCATCATAGGCTTAAAGAAGCAGCACGAGTTGCTTCCATGTCAAAGAGATCATATGAACTGCCTATTTATGCCTACGCAAGGCCGTTTTACTCACTAACACTTTATACTTTATCTCAGGTAAGTTGGTATATCTTGTTACCTTGGTGGAAAAGGCATACCAAAATGACCAGCCTCCTATCATTGTTGGAGGAACAGAGAGGATGGTTGTTGAACAGTATTAAAAGCTCTCTGTGTACAGTACAGACCAAAAGTTTGGACACACCTTCTCAATCAAAGGGTTTACTGTATTTTCATGACTATGAAAATTGTAGATTCACACTGAAGGCATCAAAACTATAAATTAACACATATGGAATTATATACACTTAACAAAAAAGTGTGAAACAACTGAAAATATGTCTTATATTCTAGGTTCTTCAAAGTAGCCACCTTTTGCTTTGATTACTGCTTTGCACACTCTTGGCATTCTCTTGATGAGCTTCAAGAGGTAGTCACCTGAAATGGTTTTCACTTCACAGGTGTGCCCTGTCAGGTTTAATAAGTGGGATTTCTTGCCTTATAAATGGGGTTGGGACCATGAGTTGTGTTGGGCAGAAGTCAGGTGGATACACAGTTGATAGTCCTACTGAATAGACTGTTAGAATTTGTATTATGGCAAGAAAAAAGCAGCTAAGTAAAGAAAAACGAGTGGCCATCATTACTTTAAGAAATGAAGGTCAGTCAGTCCGAAAAATTGGGAAAACTTTGAAAGTGTCCCCAAGTGCAGTTGCAAAACCCATCAAGCGCTACAAAGAAACTGGCTCACATGAGGACCGCCCCAGGAAAGGAAGACCAAGAGTCACCTCTGCTGCGGAGGATAAGTTCATCTGAGTCACCAGCCTCAGAAATCGCACGTTAAACAGCAGCTCAGATTAGAGACCAGGTCAATGCCACACAGAGTTCTAGCAGCAGACACATCTCTACAACAACTGTTAAGAGGAGACTGTGTGCAGCAGGCCTTCATGGTAAAATAGCTGCTAGGAAACCACTGCTAAGGACAGGCAACAAGCAGAAGAGACTTGTTTGGGCTAAAGAACACAAGGAATGGACATTAGACCAGTGAAAATCGGTGCTTTGGTCTGAGGAGTCCAAATTTGAGATCTTTGGTTCCAACCAGAGTGTCTTTGTGCGACGCAGAAAAGGTGAATGGATGTACTCTACATGCCTGGTTCCCACCGTGAACCATGGAGGAGGAGGTGTGATGGTGTGGGGGTGCTTTGCTGGTGACACTGTTGGGGATTTATTCAAAATTGAAGGCATACTGAACCAGCATGGCTACCACAGCATCTTGCAGCGGCTTGCTATTCCATCCGGTTTGCGTTTAGTTGGACCATCGTTTATTTATCAACAGGACAATGACCCCCAAACACACCTCCTGGCTGTGTAAGAGCTATTTTACCAAGATGGAGAGTGATGGGGTGCTGCACCAGATGACCTGGCCTCCACAGTCACCAGACCTGAACCCAATCGAGATGGTTTGGGGTGAGGTAGACTGCAGAGTGAAGGCAAAAGGGCCAACAAGTGCTAAGCATCTCTGGGAACTCCTTCAAGACTGTTGGAATACCATTTCATGTGACTACCTCTTGAAGCTCATCAAGAGAATGCCAAGAGTGTGCAAAGCAGTAATCAAAGCAAAAGGTGGCTACTTTGAAGAACCTAGAATATAAGACATATTTTCAGTTGTTTCACACTTTTTGTTAAGTATATAATTCCACATGTGTTAATTCATAGTTTTGATGCCTTCGGTGTGAATCTACAATTTTCATAGTCTTGAAAATACAGAAAACTCTTTGAATGAGAAGGTGTGTCCAAACTTTTGGTCTGTACTGTATATGTCTGCTTGCCATACACAAGAGATGTATGAGATGTAAGTTAGCTGACTCTGCTGATTCAGGACCATCTAACATGTATGGGGGTCTCCCACGTAATTTATAAAGGTGAATATAGGGATATTGTAGAAATTTTGAAGAGAACAGAGTTAGTTTCTCCCTGATCGCTTACATTTTTAGATGACAGTGGGGACAGCACTTAAATAGTTGTGCAGTCAGTATATGCACAACCCATCCTCAGGATAGGTCATCAGTATCTGATCAGCAGCGGTCTGACACGCAGCACCCCTGCTGACCAGCTGTTTGAAGAGGAAGCAGCGCTCCATGCGAGCATTACTTTTCATTACACTGCCCGTCATCGCGGAAGAGCACTATAATTATAAGTACTCGCTTCATTGACTTGAATGGAGCAAGTACTTGTAAATACGCTACACCTCTGATACAGGGAAGACGACATTTAGTATAATGAAGGCGAAGTAGCGCTCCCATACAGCGCAACCTACTCCTCAAACAGCTGATCAGCTGGGGCACCGTGTGTTGGACACCCGCAGATGAGATATTTATGACCTATCCTGATGATAGGTCATCAATATATACTGTCTGAACCAGTGGCGTACATAGAGAAGTAAGGGCCCTATAGCAAGGATCAAACTAGCCCATCCCCCCCCCCCACACACACACACAGGATAGAAGGGTTTCCGCCTAAACCCCTTTCAGTGACCTTTGGCCCATTTCCACTGCCTTGTTTGCTAAAAGTTGTTTCTTTAGAGGGTAGAGTCCTGACCAAGTTTTTACCCCCAGTAAAAGAGAAGATATTCCCAGCTGGGCCCTCTCTTGCCCTGGGCCCCATAGTAGTCGCATGGTCTGCCCCTATGGTAGTTACGCCCCTAGTCTGCACAACCCCCTTAACTTATGTATTTTTAAATAGGGAGCTCCAAGGTCATAATCATTTGTGCTCGAGTTTAGGAGACCTCATGGTAGCTGTAAAATTTATAAGGGAGCTCTTCTAAATACTCATGTGTGTTTTACTTCTAACAATATTACAGTTGGGAAGGTCACCCTCTCTTCTGGACCTCTGCAGCTGCACACAGCCTATATGTCCACCCCTTGTCTCTCGGTAGAAATTATGAGGGAGGTTTATCAAAAAGGGTACAAAGGAAAATGGCTTAGATGCCCATAGCAACCTTTCATTTTCCAAAGGAGCTCTGAAAAATAAAGGTGGAATCTGATTGGTTCCTATGGGCATCTAAGCCAGTTTTGATAACTCCCCTATGTGAATACTGTATGTGTTTTGGGAGAGAAAATAACATATGACACATATAGACAAAATATGAAACAAATAGCAAAAAAAAAAAGTGGATAGTATTAAGGCAGAGAAGTTTTAATTTTGTATTCTACATTTAGTTTTCCATTTTACCTTTGTGACAATGGACAATATTTTCATACATCATCTCAAGGGTGGACTGGGAACATGAAGTGGACCTGGAAAAATAAAAATCTAAACGTGGACCCATTTTGTACTTGGGTCCAAATTGACAGAAGGAGGGCCAACACAAGTAGACGGGGACATCAATACCATATTGTGGCACATTATACCACCTCAGCATAGCCAACTACTACAGCGCATCATAAAATACTGCCCCAGCAGCACAAAATACCTCCCCAAAAACTATCCTTCTGTGATGACCAACCCCAGCTGCCATGTTTTGTCCTCCTACTTCATTTGCCTCACAGTGGCAATACAGTTGAATTCAAGAGTCAGAAGGGGAGCGTCAGATCATTACTTACCATTAGAGGTGATCAAAGTTCTCAAAACTTCGATTCGGCTGTTTTGTCAAATTTCATAAAAAAATTGCATTTCTGTGTGAGTAGCAGGCACAATGACAGGAAATGGCAATGGTACTGCCCCCGTCATTAAACCCCTCGGATGTCGCGTTCATAGCTGATCGCAGTATCTGAGAAGACCATTTCAGGTCTGTCAGCGGTTAATCTTTAAAAAAAAAAGAAAAAAATACTCACCTTATCCATTTGTTTGCAAGTGTCTGGAATGGCCGTGTTGATTGAAAATCCAGCATGAAATCTCACATGGTGCATGATGATGTCATCACGCTGGCCAGCATGGTAATGTCATACTTCACTGTACACAAGATTTTGCATAGGATCTTAAATCAAGATGGCAGCAGCAGACTCTTCGCTTGCAAATGGATCAGGTGATTATGAATTTTTCTTTTTTACTGCCATTTTAGGAAAAATTGATTCGTAAGGAAAATTTGGCTTAGCGGCAAATCAAATTTTCCCTGAAATTCAGATCAAAGTCCACTTTGTGAACTTCGATTCGCTCAAGACTACTTACCACGGCCCATGAGGAGGGCTCAGGCGGCCCCCTGGACATCACCCACCAGGAAGTTTCCCTGTAAGGGGTTGTTCACATATCAGTTATTTGATCAGTTATTTCCATCAGTTATTGTGAGCCAAAACCAAGAGTGGAGCCTCCACAGAAATCAGGTATAATGAAAAGATCTGCACCTGTTCTGTGTTTTGACCCACACCTGGTTTTGGCTCACAATAACTGATGGAAATAACTGATCAAAAAACTGACGTGTGAACAAGCCCTAAGGTCTTTTGCCAGTCCATACCTGCATTACACAGGCAATTTTTATTAAGAAAAAATAATACAAACAAACATGTACAAATAGTATTACATTATATCACATAAGAAGTGCCAGTCTTTCTACTTTTCCTTCATTTTCTGCATCATCTCCTGGCTTTGGCTGAAAACGCTGCAACAATGTTTACACAAATGCATCAAAATGACATGTGTGAATTCTGCTTAAAGGGAACCTGTCACATTGAAAATGGTGTCTGATTGGCAGGCAGCATGTTATAGAGGAAGAGCTGAGCAGATTGATATATACTTTTGTGGGAAAATATTTTATATAAATGGCATTAACCCTTTCACTCCTGGAGGTTTTTTCGGTTATGCATTTTCGTTTTGCGCTCCCTGCCTTCAAACAGCCATAACTGTTTTATTTTTCTGTTCACATAGCTGTATGAGGGCTTGTTTTTTGCGGGACAAGTTGTACTTTCCAACGCCACCATTTAATATTGCATATGGTGTAGTGGGAAGCGGGAAAAAAAATTCCAAATCGGGTGAAATTGCAAAAAAAACCGCTATTCCGCTACAGTTCTACGGGTTTCTTATTTACAGCGTTCGATGTGTATTAAAACTGACCCGTTATTTTCATTCTACTAGTCAGTACGAATCCGGCAATACCTAATATGTATAGTTTTTCCTGCGTTTTGATAGTGATAAAATTAGAAAGTTTTTTTTTTTTTTTTTTTTTTTTTTTTTTTTTTTCCTTGTCATATCTTGACCCCTATAACTTTTTGGTATTTATGTGTACGGAGCTGTATGGGGGCTCATTTTTTGCGGGGCGATATGAAGTTTTTATTCATACCATTCTGGGGTGTGTGTGACTTTTTGATCACTTTTTATTTAATTTTTTTTTTTTTATTTAAAGCGACAAAAAACGGCCATTTGGACGCTTTTTTCCGCCACACAATTCGCCGTATTGGAATTTTTTTTTATATTTTAAAAGTACGGGCGTTTTCGGTCACGGTGATACCCATGATGTCTATATTTATTGTTATTTAGGTATTTATTTTTTTAATTATACAGAAAGGAGGGTGATTTGAACTTTTATATATTTTTTATATATTTTTTTTTGACTATTTTAAAGCTCACATATGAGCTCATATATTGTGGCTTTTTTTTTTCTTTATGAGCAATCAGGGATTTTCTAGACTGAGATAAATCCAAGAATTGCCCATTTCTTATCCTGGCCTGCCATCTAGTGGCCAGAATAAGAATTGCACTTTGAAAACTGTAATCCTCACCAGCGAGGATTACAGTTTTCATATGGTGTACAGACACCCCGACTGGCCACTCTATGACTGTGTATACAGAAATGGCTGTCAATGACTGATATGGCCACCTCCATAATGTTAAGTTCCAGCGAGCAGGAATTTAAATGAACTTAAAAAGTTATACCAAATATTTTCCCATAAAACTATATATCAATCTGCACAGCTCCTCCGCTCTATAACACACTGCCTGCAGATTACACTGCATTTTCATGGTGACTGGTTCCCTCTAAATGATTTTTCTTATATATTTGAATAAATGAGACTGGAAACAGGATGGCTTCCTAAGTAAAATTCATAACCTCCTCAGCAGGCAATTTCCCAGTAGTCAGACATACAGTACTGTTCCGTTATACATTTATATACATATGCATTGCATTGTGGATATATTTTACTGAATCAGTCCTTAAAATCATAATACAAATCTGAGTCCTTTTTAAAATGTCGGATTTTGGTCATTTTAGATTGACTTAGTGCATACAATTGGAGAAAGTGCAGCAATGGGTGCAGCAGGCGTTGTACTGTGGGGAGGCAGCGACTATTCCAGTACACAGGTAAGATAATTCATCAGAAAAAAAATCATAAAAATTCACCAAAGATAGTTTCTAACTTTACCATATGTGCCATCTTCATTGGTTTTCCAGGACAGCTGCAATTTACTGAAGAAATTTATTGATGGACCATTTGGACATTACATAATTAATGTGACTAAGGCTGCTAAGCTTTGCAGCAAAGTCTTGTGTAACAAAAATGGGAGATGTCTAAGGAAGAATCAAGACTCGGCAGCTTACTTGCACTTGAATCCAAAGAATTTTAAGATCAAGCCCCATTTGTCTGGTAAAGGGCATTATGTGAGCGGCTACCACGGGAAGGAAGATGTCCACTACATGAAGCAGAAGTTTGTGTGCCAGTGCTTTGAAGGCTGGACAGGAATGTTTTGTGAATTCCCACAACTTGAGGACATACTTTGGAAAACTGAAATCTCCTATGATGGATCAGACTTATTGTTCCATTCTTTCAGCTATTTGTTCTATGCTCTTCTACAAATTTTTATTTTCCTGAATTTTTACAATTAATTTATTGAATGCTCTAACATTCACATAAAATGCAATGTACTGATAGTATCCAACAGGACTGTGTGTGTGCCGAGAAACTGGGGCAAGTAAACCGTTCTTAAAAAGAATCATCATCCACAATGAAAAAATACCATATACTGGTAAACCGGAGGTAGCCACAGTTAGTACAGTAACCACAGTGTTTTTATTTTAAAGGGGTTTTCCAAGTGTTTTAGACTGATGACCTATCCTCAGGATAGGTCATCTGTATGCAATCAGTGGGGGTCCGACTTCTGGCACCCCCACCGATCAGCTGTTTGAAGAGGTTGTGGCACTCCAGTGTGTGCCACACATGGGCGGATTGGCCATAGACCCTACAGGGAAATTTCCTGGTGGGCTGATGCCCCAGGGGGCCACCCAAATCCTCCTCTCTGCCGCTAACCGGTTACATAATGAGCTCTCAACAGCTGTGAGAATCAGATACTCATGTACCCAGCCAGCGGCCACACATGTCCTCCTGATTTCAACTGCTGTGGCCTGCACCTCACCTCCTAAGCCCCCTGCCCTATAGATAACTGGAGGAGGAGGACAGAAGATGGTAGTTATTGATGGTCACCACAGAGGGCCAGCTTTTGGGGCAGTATATTGTGCTACACTGTGTTCTTTGGTTCTGCTGGGACAGTATTTTGAACTATGGTATTGTTGCCCCGCCTTCTGTTAATTTGGACCTGCCTAAAAAATGGGGCCACTTTTAGGTTGTTTTTTTCCCAATGCCACTTTAAAGGGAGTCTGTCACCTCCATATGCCCCTATAAAGCACTTATACAGCCCCATAGCACACCTAATCACAAATGTAATGGTACCTGTGGCGCTTTCTTGTGACTTGTAGGAGCTGCAAAAACGTACTTTAAACCATATGTAAATTAGCCGTTGGAAGTGCCCGGAGGCGGCGTTCACTGCCGTGAAGCCCAGGCTCGTGTGCTTTTTTTTCCTGTTATCCCTGCCCCAGTCACTGCCTCTGCCCGCCCTTCTCTTCACTTGCATCCTCTGTCTGTTCCGGCGAGATCCCACCCCTGTGCAGTCTCTCGCCGGGCCGGGGCATGTGCACTGCATTGCACAATGTGGGCACAGCATCGCTGTAGCCACTGCGCATGTGCCGGCCCGGCGAGAGACTGGAACAGACGGAGGAAGCAAGTGAAGAGGAGGGCGAGCGGAGGATATGGCTGGGGCAGGCTCATAACTTTTGATAAATGGCAGTATTTGGGGAAAGTGATATAACAGAGATATCTGTTGGGTGGCATGCCTTTTTATTTTGGTCCTGCCTACTTATATTGGCCCTACCTTCTGTCACTTTGGACTCACCTGTCACTGAGCCACTTTTAGTCCCCCCCCACCCCCAGGGTCACTGTAAGTTCGCAGTCTGCCCCTGATCTATAAGAAAAAATAAATAAATTGCTATGCTGCTGGAGACTTTTTGGCAGACAAAATGCTGGACAAATGGTCACAAAAATTACTGCTGAGTTTTGAAAATTGAATTGTAATTGCAATATAAGGTAAAAGTACAAAGTAAACTGTCTTCACATGGTAGTGGCCATACAATAGTGTCACATAATAAAAGCGTGTAACAATGCAGCAAAAAAGTATATACAACAAGTGCCTAAGCACCTGAGGTTTATAAAATATACACCATATACCTCTGCATCCACAGTGACATAAGCTCTTGGTAAACTCCATTCTACTCCTGGCAGCTCCATCCGAGTAATCATAAATTGTAATTAGCCATACATAACGCTATAGTATCACTTACATAAGTACTAATAGAGCAAAAAATGGCGACTTGTATTACTCCAGAGTAATTGATGTAACATTTTCTTTATTATTAATATTAAAGAGGACCTTTCACCGGTCCTGGCATTATCAAAAGCTGGGAGGGTAGGGCATATTGAGGAGATGTGATATTGCTTTTTTTTTTCTATGTTCTGCTCCGATTCCTCACTGTGCCCCTCCCTCGTTCTGGTTTCCCGACCTGTATGTAAATCTAAACTATTGTTACAGGGAGGAAGAGATGGCCGTCTCCTCCTCCCTGTACCAATGTTATGAATTTACATACCAGACGGGAAACCGGATCGGGGGGCACAGTGAGGAATCGGAGCAGAGCATAGAAGAAAAAAAAAGCCATATCACATGTCATCAATATGCCCTATACAGCCAGGTATTTATATGGTAATGTCAGGACCGGTGAAAGGTCCTCTTTAATACTAGTAAGAAAAAAATCCCAGAAAACTTATAGTAGGTAAGTAACCTGTGGAAATACAAAGCTCGTGTGTAGCTCAAAATTCAAAGTTTAACGGCTCATACATGCGAATGTGCGAGCGTGAAATTGCATTCCCCAATGCACGGGCATGTGGGCTGCGCTGATGGATGGGTCCACGATCCATCCACATTGCAAAAGAATAGAGTATGTTCCATTTTTTTGCAGTGTGGAGGCAGGGACTGAAATGCCATGGAAAGCGTTGGTGCGTCCATGGTTTTCTGCTTCATATCTTCCAGAATGCAGACCATTCAGCTGAATAGGTCCGCACGCATAACACGGTGCGCACATGGCCAGTGCCCGTATATTGTGGACCTGCTGTTTGCTGGCTACTACTGTATATGGCCGCTTTAATGTGTTTTTTTTGTTTGTTCAGTGTTTTTCACGTTTGTAGAGAATTCTATAGACTGTAGAATTCTACAAAACTAAAAGCACCATTTGTAATGCAATGGCTTTGCTCTGGCTTTCAGCAAACATGCAGTGTCTTTTTGCAACAAAAAAGCCCTATTTCAGGGAACAGCAACCTCAAGAACTTCTATGGGAGTTACAAGAACAGGTCAGCAAGTGTGCACACTAGGAGTTGTAGTTTCACAGCAGCTGATGTGCTGAAGGTTGCTGGCCCCTGCTTTACTTGTTCCAAGTCCTGTGGAGATAATAAGTCATGTAAGATATCAGTTTAGAAAATATTAGTACATTAGAGGACTGTCGGCTGAAACTGCCGTTTTGCTGGGACCAGCCAATCCTCCTGTGTGTATGGGGGATGTCACATGAACAATACGGATTGTGTCAGGATGCGTTCTGGTGCATTCAGTAAAACTCGCATGATTTTGCAAGCTAGTTCAGTCAGTTTTGTCTGCAATTGCATTCAGTGTTTCAGTTTTTTCCGCTCTCCTAGCAACCATCAGTGAAAAACGCATTACATCCGGATTACAGTGCGTTTTGCACTGAAGCCCCATTCACTTCTATGGGACCAGAGATGCATGAAAAACGCAGAATATAGAACATGCTGCGATTCTCACGCAACACAAAAATGATACGGGAAAAACAACGCTAAAGTAACAACCATTGAAATGAATGGGTCAACATTCA
This sequence comes from Rhinella marina, assembly GCA_900303285.1. Taxonomy (NCBI): domain Eukaryota; kingdom Metazoa; phylum Chordata; class Amphibia; order Anura; family Bufonidae; genus Rhinella; species Rhinella marina. Next base: position 85,272 of record ONZH01030841.1, on the reverse strand, counting down.
GTGCGGGTGCTATGCGTTCACTTCATGCATCGTACCTGCGTAGAAAACTCGCTCATGTGAAAGGGGCCTTATAGAGTTCAGGTAATTAGCAGCAGCATCCACAGACAGCTCAGAATTTGGGGATATGAATGGACGTGTGTGATTTAGACTATGGTTAGTTTATACACCAATGAAAACTACAGTTGTATATTAGCTAGTTATGTTGTGATGTCTTTTGTTTTGTACATGAACCTTCAGAATTTGTAAAGCGCTACGGAATATGGTAGCGCTTAGAGTTGAGCGAACGTGCTCGTAACGATCACTGTAGAGCTCGGATCCCCTGCGCTTGCATGGGCACAGCCATCCAGATCCATCCTCCTCACCCGACTGCAAGTCAGTGGGGACGGATCCGTTTGGTATGACAAACTCGTGTGTCATACCAAACGGATCCGCCCCCATTGACTTACAGTCAGGTGAGGACGGATCCGGATGCCTGCAGCCATGCGAGCGCAGGGGATCCGAGCACTACAGTGCTCGTTACGAGCACGTTCGCTCAACTCTAGTAGCGCTATATAAATAAATATTATAATATATTTCTATACTTGTATGTACATGTCGCTATGCCAATATATACTGTAACTGTTATATTACACAAGAATAGTCACATTTCCAGGACTGAAAATGTAGATGCCATTGTAGGTATATATTATAAATGTTCAAAGGAACATATCTATAAGTTATTTTGTACAGAGAACATTACTATTATGCGTATTCACATGCATTAATCATTTTAGACCTACCCCATTGCTAGCTGTATCCATACATTTTTAAAAAAGTGTATATGTTATCAGCAAAATTTTCAGTTAAACTGCAGAATACTATTGTGTTTTTATATTTCAAAACGTTAAAGGGAGTCTGTCACCACTATATGACCATATACATTGCTTACAGGGCTCTGTAGCACACCTGCACATAAATGTAATGGTACCTTTGTTATTTTCTTTAGACTTGCAGATGCAGGAAAAACGCTGTTTAATTCATATGCAAATGAGCACTCGCAAGTGCCCAGGGGCGGTGTTCAGTGGTAGGAGCCCAGGCTGCTCTGCCTTCTTTCATGGTTACTCCTCCCCAGCCTTGCTGTCACGAGGGGAGACAAGGGTGGTGAGCCCTGAACTGACCCCTCCTTCTTTCCCTGCCTACTTGCCTCAGTCGGCCCTAGGCAGCCGCGGACAACCACGAAGGCGGTCCCTACACTGGATAAGTGCGCAGGGAGGGAAAGGGAACACAGGGACGGACAAACACAGACGGGACAAACACAATGTAAGAGTAGTCAGAAAGCCGGGTCAAACACAAGAGGTCACATCAATACCAGGGGAGAAGCGAAAGAGAGGTCTAAAGTCCAAATCCAAAATCCAGGTAATAATTCCAGCAAAAGGTCGCACAAGCACTGATCAAAGAGGTAACTAATCACAGGCGATTTGAGAGGGCAGCTGGCAGCTTTAAAAAGCCCTCCAATGGCCAAACGTGACCAGCGCTCAAATATGCTATAAATTTGGTCATGTGGCGTGGCCAGCGCCACATGACCCAAACATAAGGCCCCCATATAAAAATATACTCTGAGCGCTGGCTTGCCGGGCCAGCGCTCAGTACCGCCCACTGCTCGTGTCTAGGGGGGCGGGGACGCCGGGCACGCAGCATCTGGAAGCGCGCCCGACGCTCCCCGCCTCTTGTTACCATGGAGACGAGGACGCCAGTCGCGTCCTCGCTCCGTGGAAGCGGAAGTCCGGCGGCGCTGCAAGCGGGGAGCGTGCCGCCGGCTTCCCGTGACAGTACCCCCCCCTTCACGAGGGGCCACCGGACCCTTACCAGCGGGAGCCGGTTTATCAGGATGCTGCAGGTGGAATTTCTGGATGAGCGAATCTGCATGCATCCTGGTCAACGGCACCCAAGACCTGTCCTCCGGCCCGAACCCCTTCCAGTGTACCAGGTACTGAAAGGAATTCCGGACATTCCTTACATCAATAACTCTAGCAATCTCGTGCTCCACTTGTCCCTCTACCTCGGCCGGAGGCGAGGACTGTTCTTCTGGACCAACGGGAGCAACACAACGCTTAAGCAAAGATATATGAAAAACATTATGAACGCGAAGGGAGTCGGGTAAACATAATTCAAAAGATACCGGATTGATCACCTTGGTGATCCTGTATGGACCAATGAAGCGAGGCGCAAACTTATAAGATGGTACTTTCATACGTAGATTCTTTGTTGACAACCATACCATGTCCCCCACCTTGAAATCCACACCCTTAGAACGTTTCTTATCCGCCTTAGTTTTTTGGACTCCTTGGGCCTTTTCCAGGTTCAACTGAACCTGTGCCCAAACTGTGCACAGTTCTTGAGAAACAGCATTGACCTCTGGGACAACTGAAGAGGATGAGGAAAAGGAACCAAAGCGCGGATGAAAGCCCATATTACAGAAGAAAGGTGAAACCCCAGAGGAAGAATTTACTCGGTTATTAATAGCAAATTCGGCCAGAGACAGGTATCTGGCCCACACAAGCTGGTTATCAGTCACATAACATCTGAGATACTGCTCAACCGATTGATTAAGACGCTCAGTTTGACCATTGGTCTCCGGATGGAAGGCCGATGAAAAGGACAAAGATATTTCAATCTTCTTACAGAAAGCTCTCCAGAATTTGGACACAAACTGCACCCCCCTGTCCGATACAATATTCTCTGGAATACCATGCAGTTTAACTATGTGGTCCAAAAATACAGACGCCAAGACCTTAGCAGACGGTAATTTACACAACGGAATAAAATGACACATCTTGCTAAATCTGTCAACCACAACCAAAATCACAGTTTTACCCTCGGAGCAAGGTAAATCCGTGATGAAGTACATGGACAAATGCGACCATGGTCTGCTAGGTATGGGTAATGGACGTAGCTCACCCATAGGCCGTGTCTTGGGATTCTTGGACCTGGCACAAGTGTTGCACGCAGTTACGAAAGCCTGAACATCCCTGGAAATCGATGGCCACCAGTACTGCCTAGAGACTAACTCCTTGGTGGCATAGATACCAGGATGACCACATAATACAGCGTTATGGCACTCACCCAGCAGTCGCAAATGCAAATGAACCGGCACAAACAATTTGTCATTGGGGGTACCAGTGGGAGCGAGATGCTGTCCTGCTGAAATTTCAGATGCCAGATCAGACGAGGTAGCGGCCACGATGATGTCAGTCGGCAGGATGGGCTCAGGAGGGACGTCAGGAGGCTGATACGCCTGAAAGCTTCGGGATAAGGCGTCGGCCTTAATGTTCTTGCTTCCTGGTCTAAAGGTAACACAAAAATCAAAACGGGTAAAGAACAAAGCCCACCTCGCCTGTCTGGGATTCAAACGTTTAGCAGACTCCAAAAACAAGATTTTTATGATCAGTGAGAACCACAATGCGATGTAATGCCCTTTCCAGGAAGTGACGCCATTCCTCAAATGCCCACTTAATGGCCAACAACTCTCTATTACCGATATCATAGTTTCTCTCCGTAGACGAGAACTTGCGGGAGAAAAAGGCACATGGCTTAGGCTACTTTCACACTAGCGTTAGCACGGATCCGGCACCTAAAGGGTGCCGACGGATCCGTGCTAACGCTATACATGTGTGGAGCCGGAGCAGCGCTCCGGCCCCACACATGACACACATTAAAACAACACACAGACTACATACAAACATACATACAAACATACAGACATACATACATACATACTCACATACTCCCGGGACGCCGGCAGAACGTCTTCACGCGCCTCCTGCGCGCAGTGATGACGATTCCCCACAGCGCCCTCTGCTGGGCGCAGTGGGGAAACGTCATCGCAGCGTGCAGGAGGCCGCGTGAAGACGTTCTGCCGGCGTCCCGGGAGTATGTGAGTATGTATGTATGTCTGTATGTTTGTATGTATGTCTGTATGTTTGTTTGTATGTAGTCTGTGTGTATGTATGCCGGATCCGGAATGACCCCCATTGGAAATCAATGGAGGACAGATCCGGATTACTGGTGTGTTCCACACCAAACGGATCCGTCCCCATTGACTTCCATTGGGGGTCATTCCGGATCCGTCTTGGTGGCGGATGCCTGGACCGGAGAGCAAACCGCAGCATGCTGCGGTTTGTTCTCCGGTCTGAAGACGGAACGGAATGCTTTTCAGGAGCATTTCCGTTGTCTTCAGTTCAGTTTTGTCCCCATTGACAATGAATGGGGACAAAACGGAAGCGTTTTTTTCCGGTATTGAGCCCCTTTGACGGAACTCAATACAGGAATTTAAAAACGCCAGTGTGAAAGTAGCCTTAAGGTTAGTTAAGGTGGAAGACCCCTGGGACAGTACTGCCCCAACCCCATCCTCAGATGCATCCACCTCAACTACAAGGGCTCACTCTGGTCAGGCTGGATTAACACCGGGGCATTAGTGAAACACTGTTTTAGCTTCTCAAAGGCTTCAATAGCTGCAGGGGGCCAATTAACTAGATCCGCTCCCTTACGAGTCAGATCTGTAACTGGTTTGACCACCAATGAAAAATTTTTAATAATTTGCGATAAAAGTTCGCAAACCCTAAAAATCGTTGGAGCACCTTAAGGGAGGAGGGTCGCACCCAATCAAGGATGGCTTGCACCTTAGCTGGATCCATTTTGCAAGAAAAAGGAGTCAAAATGTATCCTAAAAAGGCCACTTCCTGAACGCCAAAGATACACTTCTCCCCCTTAACAAATAGTTTATTTTCACGTAACACCTCTAACACTTGCCTGGTATGTGAAACGTGAGACTCCCAATCCGCCGAAAAAATAAGGATATCATCAATGTAAACAATCATGAACCTCCCAATAAAAGGTCTGAAAATGTCATTGACAAAATTCTGGAACACAGCGGGTGCATTGCTTAGCCCAAAGGGCATTACTAAATACTCATAGTGACCCTCAGGGGTATTGAAGACCGTCTTCCATTCACCCCCCTCCCTAATTCTAATCAGGTTATAAGCTCCCTTCAAATCCAGCCTAGAGAACCAGCAGGCGCCTTGAATCTGGTTCAGTAAGGGGGCAGCGGGTACCTGTTCTTGACCGTGATCTTGTTAAGTTCCCTGTAATCAATACAGGGCCTCAATCCTCCATCCTTCTTACCAACAAAGAAAAATCCGGCCCCCATGGGGGAAACTGAAGGCCGGATGTGACCCTTGGCCAGACTCTCCTTAAGATAATCCCTCATGGACTGCCGCTCAGGAGTGGAAAGATTGTAAATACGGCCCTTAGGATACTTGGAACCTTCAGTAATCTCAATAGCACAATCATATTGCCGGTGAGGAGGGAGGAACTCAGTCTCGGACATGGAGAATACGTCCTGAAAATCTCTGATAAGGGGCAGGATAAGAGACTCAGTGGTACCTCCAACCTGTAATATCAATTTGCAACATTTGGAACAATCACCTCCCCACTTCTCTAATTCACCTGCAGGCCAGTTGATCACAGGGTTGTGGTCCTGTAACCATGGCAGACCTAAAACGAGGTCAGCAGGTAAATCCCTTAGGATAAGGAAAGAGCAAGTTTCAGTATGGGAAATTCCCACAGTTAAGGAAACCTCGGGAGTACAAAACTCCACCCTCCCATTATTTAATGGGGTGGAATCTAAAGTCAATGATTTGAATTGCTTCCCTTAAAGGAACTAGCGGAATACCCACAGATTGTACAAAATCAAAATTAATAAAATTAACGGCAGAACCTGAATCAACAAATGCTTGACCAACCCCCTTAATTTGATTATAGGTGACAGAGATAGGTAGCAAAACTTTCCTCCTTACCACCGCTGGAGTTACCTTACTTCCCGCCGGAGATCTCCTAGAGGGCGGAAGTTTGGGAGACTGCTGGAGCCAGTGGTTCATTTCACCGCAGTAAAAACAGGCTCCCTTCAGGCGTCTCTGGTCCCTTAGGGTTCCACCTAACTGCATGGGCTCCTCCGGAACTCTGGTAGGAGATGGACTTGGAAGAGCAATGTCAGGCAACACGGCAACCTGAGGAATGCTTGAACGTTCTCTCAGTCTCTCTCTCACCCGTCGGTCTAGCTTAATGGCTAAGGTCATGGTCGCCTCTAAGGACTCAGGAATCGGATAACACACTAGAAGGTCCTTCAGTTGGTCAGACAGCCCCACCCGGAATTGACTTCTTAAGGCTGGGTCATTCCATCCTGAAGAGACACACCACTTCCTAAACTCCGCGCAATAGTCCTCTACTGGACGGTTACCCTGCCGAATGTCCCTGAGCTGAGACTCGGCGACCGCAGTCAAGTCGGGCTCCTCATATAATAAGCCTAAGGCTAGAAAAAATGCGTCTACAGTCTGCAGACTTGGGGAGTCAGGGGGTAATGAAAAGGCCCACTCCTGCGGATCACTCTGCAGCAAGGAAATAATTATTCCCACCCGCTGCTGCTCGGAACCCGAGGAGTGGGGGCGTAAGCGGAAATATAATTTAACGCTTTCCTTAAAGGAACGGAAGGCCTTCCGGTTCCCTGAAAATCGGTCCGGCAGCTTAACATGGGGCTCCACAATGGGGTTGGATGCGGAAGGAGCCACTACTGGAGCGGATTGAATCTGCTCCTGATGTTGGAGCCTCTCGGCCAGATCCTGGATTGCCTGAGCCATTCCTTGAACCTGGTCCGTGAGAGCCCGCAACTGCTCCATGAAATTTGGGCCTGTGATTTTGTCACGAGGGGAGACAAGGGTGGTGAGCCCTGAACTGACCCCTCCTTCTTTCCCTGCCTACTTGCCTCAGTCGGCCCTAGGCAGCCGCGGACAACCACGAAGGCGGTCCCTACACTGGATAAGTGCGCAGGGAGGAAAAGGGAACACAGGGACGGACAAACACAGACGGGACAAACACAATGTAAGAGTAGTCAGAAAGCCGGGTCAAACACAAGAGGTCACGTCAATACCAGGGGAGAAGCGAAAGAGAGGTCTAAAGTCCAAATCCAAAATCCAGGTAATAATTCCAGCAAAAGGTCGCACAAGCACTGATCAAAGAGGTAACTAATCACAGGCGATTTGAGAGGGCAGCTGGCAGCTTTAAAAAGCCCTCCAATGGCCAAACGTGACCAGCGCTCAAATATGCTATAAATTTGGTCATGTGGCGTGGCCAGCGCCACATGACCCAAATATAAGGCCCCCATATAAAAATATACTCTGAGCGCTGACTTGCCGGGCCAGCGCTCAGTACCGCCCACTGCTCGTGTCTAGGGGGGCGGGGACGCCGGGCACGCAGCATCCGGAAGCGCGCCCGATGCTCCCCGCCTCTTGTTACCATGGAGACGAGGACGCCAGTCGCGTCCTCGCTCCGTGGAAGCGGAAGTCCGGCGGCGCTGGAAGCGGGGAGCGTGCCGCCGGCTTCCCGTGACACTTGCCTTTGCCTGCCCTCCTATTCCCTTGTGTCATACAAGGAGGGTGGGGAAAGGCACCACTGAACACCGCCCCTGGGCACTTGCGAGTAATCATTTGCATATGAATTAAACTGCATTTTTTCCTGCATCTGCAAGTCTAAAGAAAATAACAAAGGTACCATTACATTCATGTGCAGGTGTGCTACAGAGCCATGTAAGCAATGTATATGGTCATATAGTGGTGACAGACTCCCTTTAAAAGGGATATCCCATGATTTATGTAAAAAATAAAATAAAATCAGACATAATATTGCACATGACAATCTTTCTAATAAATCTAGACCCAGCCCTGTACCACACAGCTCTCTCCCTACCACAGCTCAGGGAGCGTGTCCTTTCTGCTGCTGCTCTCTCCTTATCACAGCTCAGGGGATCTGTCCTTTCTATTGCATCTCTCACTATCACCGTTTAGGCAGCTGAACCTAGCCTGCAGCCTATCAGAGGCCGGCGCGATGACGTCATTGCGCCGCCTGAGACGTACAGCGCGGGACACAGGCTGGAAGAGGCCTGCATCGCATTGCTGATAGCTGCATGGAGGTAAGTATAAGGCTTCATTCACACTACCGTATGTTCATTTCCGTATATTATCCGCATTTTTGCGGATAAGATGCAGAACCATACGGACCCATTCATTTTTCCATAGGAGAAAAAAAACCATGTGCATTCCGCATCCGTATATTACGGAAGTTCTCCCGCAAAAAAAAAGGAAACATGTCCTATACTTGGCCGCAAAACACGTCCGTAGCCCCATTAAAGTCAATGGGTCCGCAAAATTACGGAACACTACGGAAGACTTTCCGTATGTCTTCCGTTCCGTTTTTATACGGACACGGAATACATACAGTAGTGTGAATGAAGCCTTAGTGTTTATTTTTTTTTATATGTTGAAATTATGAACCAGAGTTTTATGGGGGCACTGGGGGCATTTCTTACTGGCACATGGGGGCACTGGGGGCATTTCTTACTGGCAAATTGGGTCACTGGGGGCATTTCTTACTGGCACATGGGGGTACTGGGGGCATTTCTTACTGGCACATGGGGGCACTGGGGGCATTTCTCACTGGCACATGGGGGTACTGGGGGCATTTCTTACTGGCACATGGGGGTACTGGGGGCATTTCTCACTGGCACATGGGGGCACTGGGGGCATTTCTTACTGTCACATTGGGTACTGGGGGCATTTCTTACTGGCAAATGGGGCATTTCTTACTAGCACATGGGGTACTGGGGGAATTTCTTACTGGCAAATGGGGGCATTGGGGGCATTTCTTACTGGCACCTTATTGGGGGCACTTCTTACTGGCACATTATTGGGGCACTATGGGGGCTCTTCTTACTGGCACATTATTAGGGGGCACTATGGGGGCATCTACTGAGGCCACAAAGAAGGGGTATTTTATAAGGGGGGACTCTGTATATGGGCATTTTATACTGGGACACATTATGACGGGTACTATGGGGGCATCTACAGGGGGCACTATGTAGGGGCATTTTATACTGGTACATTATGGGGGCACTATGAGGAAGGAGGGAAAGGAGCACTATAGGGGCATTTACTGAGGGCGCTATATAGGGGTATTTTATACTGGCACATTATGGGGGCACTATGGGGACATTAGCTCAACTGGGGGCATTAAAAGATTTTTTTTGCACTGGCACACATGAAGTGGCATTTTTGTACTATCACATTATAAGGAGAATTATTACTTCTGGGGTTCTCTGGGGAACACGATTACTAGTATGGGCACTATGGAAGCATTATTACTTCTGGGGCACAGTAGGGCCATTAGTACTGTTGGGGGCACTATTACTAACAAGTGCACTCTGGCAGAGAATTATTAGTTGGGACTTTGGGAGCACTATTACTGTGGGGGCGCCCTGGCACAGTATCAGCATAGCGCAGTTATTTCTGGGGGACGATATGTTTACACTATTACTGTCAGGGACACTATTTGCTGGGCGCAGTTATTTTAGGACACTGTGTGCCAATAATTATTGAAGGGCACTATCTGTGTGGTACTAGTGGCACAGTACTGGGGGTGGTAGGATGATTTGTCCAGAAGACGGGAGGATGATGGAAAAGTAATAAACTAAGATTTATTTCTGTCAAACTGCAGAGATGAGAAATGGCTGTAAAATGGTGGTCTGGTCTGAAAGAAGATGAGGAAAGAGAACATCTACATCAGAGGAGACGTCACTGGATGTAAGAGGTATGAGGCGCTGTATTATACTGGATGTAAGAGGTATGAGGCGCTGTATTATACTGGATGTAAGAGGTATGGGGCGCTGTATTATACTGGATGTAAGAGGTATGGGGCGCTATATTATACTGGATGTAAGAGGTATGGGGCGCTGTATTATACTGGATGTAAGAGGTATGAGGCGCTGTATTATACTGGATGTAAGAGGTATGAGGCGCTGTATTATACTGGATGTAGAAGGTATGGGGCGCTGTATTATACTGGATATAAGAGGTATGGGGCGCTGTATTATACTGGATGTAAGAGGTATGGGGTGCTATATTATACTGGATGTAAGAGGTATGAGGCGCTGTATTATACTGGATGTAAGAGGTATGGGGCGCTGTATTATACTGGATGTAAGAGGTATGGGGCGCTGTATTATACTGGATGTAAGAGGTATGAGGCGCTGTATTATACTGGATGTAAAAGGTATGGGGCGCTGTATTATACTGGACGTAAGAGGTATGGGGCGCTGTATTATACTGGATGTAAGAGGTATGGGGCGCTGTATTATACTGGATGTATGAGGTATGGGGTGCTGTATTATACTGGATGTAAGAGGTATGGGGCGCTGTATTATACTGGATGTAAGAGGTATGGGGCGCTGTATTATACTGGACGTAAGAGGTATGGGGCGCTGTATTATACTGGATGTAAGAGGTATGGGGCTGTATTATACTGGATGTAAGAGGTATGAGGCGCTGTATTATACTGGATGTAAGAGGTATGGGGCGCTGTATTATACTGGATATAAGAGGTATGGGGCGCTGTATTATACTGGATGTAAGAGGTATGGGGCGCTGTATTAGGCTACATTCACAAGAATGTTGTGTTTTGTGGTCTGCAAATTGAGAATCTGTAAAAAAAACGGATGATGTTCCGTATGGCATCCATTTCTTTTGCGGATCCACTGTAACAATGCCTATCCTTGTCCGCAAAACGGACAAGAATAGGACATGTTCTATTTTTTTTGAGGGGCTACGGAACGGACATACAGATGCGGATAACACACAGTGTGCTGTCCGAATTTTTGGCTGACCCATTGAAATGAATGGGTCCGCATCTAAGCTGCAAAATATGCGGATCGGAGGCCGCAAAAACAACTGTCGTGTGAATGTAGCCTTACCCTGTATGTTCTGTAGTGATATACGTAATGTTAGGAGGGAAAAGGTTGGGGGGGGGGGGGGCAAGCTGAACTTTTGCACCAGGGCCCATGAGACTTTAGCTACGCCCCTGAGAATAACTCAGTGGCTATATTACATTTTTAATTACATGCAATTACAAAAATATTCAGATCCAAGTGGTGGTTTGAAAAATGTAGAATATTTTGTGTGGGACAAGTACTTTAAAATCTTAATTTTGCACTGAGTGTGCCCCAAGAGCAGAGTAAAGGTGTCATATTTTTCTGTCAAATTATGCCAGTAAAGGGGTGTCTGGCCAATTATTTTTTTTAAAAATGTCTTAGAACGGGGTACAATAATAAAACAAGTAGTTCTCGTCTTACCACCTCCTGGTTCCTCTAAACACGTAAGAATTGGTTGACCCAACCACTAGCCGCAGTAGTATTTGTATGAGTGGTCACATTTCTGGGTTGAAAAAGATGCTGAGATCTGCAGCATCATATTTTATATGCTTCACAATGGAACTGATTAGATTATCATGGGGATGATGCTCGCTATCTGGACTCTTTGAGGGGAGAAACAGCAACTGCCCAATGTGCTCCACCCCATGCACAGTTGCCAACAGTCCCAAATTTATCAGGATTGTCCCGAATTTTCAGAGACAATCCCAGCATATTCGTCTTGTTAAGGGCTGAAAAACCCCTTCCCAGAAGTGGGCATTAGCAGGTGGGTTTGGGGTGTGGTTTAAATGGCCAGAATTAATTTACTAATACAAATGTTGGTAAGTATGCCCGTGTGCTTGTGAAAGTGAAATTCGGAGGGAGTGGCAAAAATCTGCCCACAGTGCATCACACAGGTTCTAGGTCCAGCACCTTATCATTGTGTATTACCAGTAACAGCATTATGGAGAGTTACTACCAGGGGCGTAGCTAACGGCTCTTGGGCCCTGGTGCAAGAGTTAAGCTTGGGCCCCCCTTCCCTCAGTACTTTGCGGCCAGGGGCAGGGAGGCAAATGGCCTTCATGCTGCCTGAGGCAAAAATTGAACTGGCAACCCCCCATGCCAAATTCTTAACCTAAACCCTTCCCTCCAGTCATAGATCTAACTTGATCAGCATGCATTTTCTATAATACTGCTGTCTTTTTATGCAGCACAAGGGTCTTTGGGGCCCCCTCAGGCTCCTGGGCCCGGTAGCGACTGCTACCTCTGCACCCCCTATAGCTACGCCCCTGGTTACTACTAATATTCCATTTCTGCAGAACCTGTTTCTAATAAATTAAAAGGCCTTGCTTAGCAAAAGTTACATACTTACCTACTCTCCAGTATAAAGGGGGCGATCCAGCAGCCATGTTTCCCGCAAAACCGTTCCTTTCCGATAACTGCCTTCTTGTCAGTGGAGGTGAACGGCTGTATTTACATGCAGCGATCTTCTCTACTGTATGGGGATGAACAATCGCTACTGTCATCGCTCGTCCTCATACATATTCATTGTATTTGGGCAGCAGATCCTTGTTCACATAGTATTGCCCAGAAACGATGATTTAATGTGCTGCATGGAAATTACTACCCCCTAAAAACTATGTACAATGTAAACACAATTTATTAGGCAGAATAAAAGACATGCAATATTATAAACCAATAAATAACTCTCTAGCCCCACCTAGTGTCAGAATCTGTAACATTTTTTGAAAAACATTCATTCACAGTTGATGCAGACAACAATATTACTACTAAATATAATATTTCTAAATTAATTAAATTAAGGAAATTCTTTCATTTAGAATATGTATTACACAAGTGTTTTCACTTTTAATATTCCTACATAATGGCAACACAGTGGCCTTGGCTGGTGGGTTTCAGACATTGCAGTTTTAACGTACAGTTAGCACCCTGCGTGTGGCACTGTAGCTGACTCTGTTATGAGGGTACTTTTATAAGTGACGTGCTATTCTGGGTTTATCACCAGCACAGTGTGCACCCTAAGGCCAGCTGCACACATTGCGGTATATGTGCATTTTTATTATTTTTTTTGCGTGGATTCCCATGCAGAAAAACTGCGGAGTAGAACAATACCAGCAAAGTGTGAAAAATTACACAAATTGTTTCTGTGCGGAAATTGACCTGCCGTGCCGATTTCCAAATCTGCAGCATGTCAGTTATGTTTGCAGTTTTAGCTGCGGATTTCGTTTGCAGTTTTAGCTGCGGATTTCACATTCATGCAAAACCGCATCTAATCCGCACCAAAATCAGCAATAGAAAATTGTAGATTTTGGTGCGGATATGCTGCAAAAATGCACATAAATCGGAATGCGGCTCTTATGTGCGTTCACCCACACCCAAGGGTGCACCACCAATGAGGCCAGGTGAGGCGATAACCTCAGGCAGCACCAGGCAGGTACAAGAGGGGGGCAGTGGCAGGGCCATGGGCAATGAGTGCATTCATTGTGGCAAAGGGGGTTAGAAAGGCTAGGTGCACCCCTGCCCACACCCATGTGCAGGTAGCTTAAAGTGGAGGTGTTTGAGCACCAATCCCATTTCAACTGTTTGAGGGTAATTATGATAAGGAAGGTCCAAACTTTTTGCACAGAGCACGGCAAAGTGTTAAATCGACTCTGTACAGATGCAGTGATCATTAACTTGCACAAACAGCTCACTAAACTATTAAAGTGGCATGACATTCCAATACTGAGTGTATTAGAGCAGTGCACCATGTTAATAGTGCAGTGACCCATGGCACACTATGTTAATAGTGTAGGACATATCTGTCATGTTAACCATAGCTACATCTGTAGATATACTGCTGAAAGAGCACAGAGAAAGCAATGATAGCCTTATCTTGCTGAAAATACTACTCTGATAGCAAAGAATAATAGTAAACTCAAAATGAAGAAGTAATAAAAAATGGAACTATACAATCACCAAAATAAAGATAATGCAATTCAAAACTATTGTGTATTTTAGATTCTTTATAGTAGCCAACCATTGCCTTGATGACTCCAGTGGTATACTCACTATGGAGGCAGACCAGGAAACTAATATACCTGAAGGGAGGGGGGGCTGGTGCCGTATTCTTTCTTCTGTCCTTGACATAGATCCATGGCAATTTCCAGAAGTCACCACTTGGGGTAGCTCAGTGCAAAAAGATTTTTGACAGCTTATATTAATTTAATTTTTTTCAATTTAACCGTATAATTTCCCATACAGTGAGCTCCACCTAGTGGTTGCTGCAGGCAGTTTTGCTGTGCTGTGTACTGCATGAAGGGAAGCAGTAGGCATACTGTACAGTCATGGCCAAAAGTTTTGAGAATGACACAAATATTATATTTTCACATGATCTGCTGCCCTCTGGTTTTTATGTGTGTTTGTCAGATGTTTTTATCACATACAGAAATATAATTGCAATCATATTATGAGTAACAAAAGCTTATATTGACAGTTAGAATGAGTTAATGCAGCAAGTCAATATTTGCAGTGTTGACCCTTCTTCTTCAGGACCTCTGCAATTCTCCCTGGCATGCTCTCAATCAACTTTTGGACCAAATCCTGACTGATAGCAGTCCATTCTTGCACAATCAATGCTTGCATTTTGTCAGAATTTGTAGGTTTTTGTTTGTCCACCCGTCTCTTGATGATTGACCACAAGTTCTCAATGGGATTAAGATCTGGGGAGTTTCCAGGCCATGGACCCAAAATCTCTGTTTTGTTCCCTGAGCCATTTAGTTATCACCTTTGTTTTATGGCAAGGTGCTCCATCATGCTGGAAAAGGCATTGTTGATCGCCAAACTGCTCTTGGACGGTTGGGAGAAGTTGCTCTCGGAGGACATTCTGGTACCATTCTTTATTCATGGCTGTGTTTTTAGGCAAGACTGTGAGAGAGCCGATTCCCTTGGCTGAGAAGCAACCCCACACATGAATGGTTTCAGGATGCTTTATAGTTGGCATGAGACAAGACTGGTGGTAGCGCTCACCTCGTCTTCTCCGAATAAGCTGTTTTCCAGATGTCCCAAACAATCGAAAAGGGGATTCATCAGAGAAAATGACTTTACCCCAGTCCTTAGCAGTCCACTCCCTGTACCTTTTCCTGAATATCAGTCTGTCCCTGATGTTTTTTCTGGAGAGAAGTGGCTTCTTTGCTGCCCTCCTTGAGACCAGGCCTTGCTCTAAGAGTCTCCGCCTCACAGTGCGTGCAGATGCACTCACACCTGCCTGCTGCCATTCCTGAGCAAGCTCTGCACTGCTGGTAGCCCGATCCCGCAGCTGAAACACTTTTAAGAGACGGTCCTGGCGCTTGCTGGTCTTTCTTGGGCGCCCTGGAGCCTTTTTGGCAACAATGGAACCTCTCTCCTTGAAGTTCTTGATGATGCGATAGATTGTTGACTACTGAGGTGCAATCTTTCTAGCTGCTATACTCTTCCCTGTTAGGCCATTTGTGTGCAGTGCAATGATGACTACACGTGTTTCTTTAGAGATAACCACGGTTAACAGAAGAGAAACAATGATGCCAAGCACCAGCCTCCTTTTAAAGTGTCCAGTGGTGTCATTCTTACTTAATCATGACAGATTGATCTCCAGCCCTGTCCTCATCAACACCCACACCTGTGTTAATGGAGCAATCACTGAAACGATGTTAGCTGGTCCTTTTAAGGCAGGGCTGCAATGATGTTGAAATGTGTTTTGGGGGATAAAGTTCATTTTCTAGGCAAATATTGACTTTGCAAGTAATTGCTGTTAAGCTGATCACTCTTTATAACACTCTGGAGTATATGCAAATTGCCATTATAAAAACTGAAGCAGTAGACTTTGTAAAAATTAATATTTGTATCATTCTCAAAACTTTTGGCCATGACTGTAGATCTGTATGGCCGAGACTTATCCGTGTATTTTTTGCCAGTTATCTGGTGTAAATGCAGTGAGTATATATAGGGGACGTTTATTAAGACCAGCATTTTCCACACCGCACTGCTGGAGAAAGCACCAAAGTTATGTAGAGCTGCCGCCACAGGCCTCAACATAAGTTTGGTGCTTCCTCCAGCAGGCCATGTGACAGACTTAGCTCTATACCAGCTCCCTTGCTGGCGTAGATTTAAGCCAACGTCCATGCCACACCCCTTTTTCACCACTTCTCACCTCAGTTAGCTCCTTAACGCATAATGCCATACAGGTATGGCATTATGCACTGGAAATTATATGGAGCAGGCTAGTGTGCTGAAACTGCTCCATAGGCGGTGGGTGCCGCTGTATAATAAAGCCAGCACCCGGCCACAATGACCGTGATCAATCGACACCAGTCATTTAACACCTCAGATGACATGTTCAAAAGCAATCGCAGCATCTGTGAGGTTAGGCAGAGGGATACGGCTCTCTCTGCCTCCCAATTGGCGCCCCACAGTGGAATCTGAGTGGAATCAGTTACCATGACAGCCTGGGCCCTGCTGAAGGTTGCCAGGCCTGCCATAGTAATCTGCCTGCTAAGCTGTGCACGAGTAACAGCTCATCAGACAGCTTGTCACAATGCCATTCACCATAATAGATCTATTATGTTGAATGGGACAAGGGATCAAAAGATCCCACATTATAGCCCCCTAAGGGGGCTAACAGCTATTAAATAAAAAGTTAAAAAAACAAAATATTGAAAGTTTTAATCACCCCCTTTCCCAATTTTACATATAAAAATATATAGACAAAAAATAAATAAACATATCAGTTATCGCCACTTCTGAAAATGTCTGAAGTATTAAAATATTTTTAAAATTTTCCTGCGCAGTGAACACTGTAACAGAAAAAACACATGAATAACAGTGATCAAAAAGTTGTACATACCCCAAAAATGATACCAATAAAAACTACCGTTCATAATGCAAGAAACAAGCTCTGCAGACCAAAATATAAAAAAGTTATGGCATAAAATGGCCATGGAAAGAAAATTTAGATTTTTTCAAACCTTTTATTTTTTTAAAGTATTAAAATAAAAACGATATAAATTTGGTATTGAACAGAACCTATATGAACAGAAACATAAAAAAAAATTATGGCTATTGGAATGTGGGAAGGAAAAATTAAAAATGCAAAAATTAAAATAGTATCAGTCAATAAATGTCCTCCATGGTGTTTAGAATGTGTGCCATATTTCTGAAGCACATGTTACGGCAAAGTGGGTGAGATGTAGGGTACTAATGAGATCTGTGTACTGCTTGGCATGCTCTTCGCATTCTTTAGACAAAATTCATGAAATAGCCAATGGCATGCTTTTCCAGCGGGCTTGAAAGAGTTCTATGTTTTTGTTTAGCACTTGTAAGCTGGAATGGGATGTCGCTGCAGTATGCTGATTTGAGTATGTGAGCTTTTTTTATATCTTAAAAATATAGAAATATCGTCATTTTTATTTTGCTCCTGATTCTTGTCTGAGTCACAGTATGATAATGGGCTGAGTAAAGGCGTAAACTAGTTCATTAGGATTATTCTAGGAAGTGACAGGTCATTTAAGCAGTTTAGACGTACTAATTTTTGGCACACCCTTGTGTATAACCATTAGAAGTGCGCACAGAATTTGTAATTGTCTTGTTAAAAGTCTTATGCAGTACCGCCCAATTCGGAATTCTGTGTTTAACTGTCGTGTTTCTACAACGTACATTATTCCATGTTTTCATGTTAGGTTAGGATGCTTATTTATGTTACACATCTGTCAGCATAAAATGAATCTATAAAAGAGCAGAAGAAACAGAAACTAAATAAAATTAAGGCTTGGTTTCATGGGGCAGCCGCAACCCCGCCCAACCATCGCGGCCAAATTTGGCCACACGTATTTTAAGGTAATATCTCACTTAGCCCACAAGTTTGTGCATCTGCTGGTCGCTGTGGAAAGGCAGTACTGCATTCAGCCAGCCATAGCCAATACTGTCCTAAGCAGGAGTATACAATATATAGTATTAATAAACATTTAACAGACAATTACGTAGGGGATGTCCTGTATTCGGTGACATGGTTTGCTGCCTTCAAGAACCGCACCACTCCTGAACACAAGTTTGCATGCTGTATTGCAGCTCAGCTGAATAGAGGAAGCTGCCGTACAGACACAACCCATGGATAGATGTTCTACTGCTTGTGAAAGAAAATAACCATATTACTTAATGATGGACAACCCCTTTAACACTGAAATATTGATGATCTAACATATTCCTGAATGGGACTTTATGGTACATTTGTCTAATTTTTAGTTAAAGGCTATGAATACCATTGAGACAATTTTTTTGTTATTGCATTTACTAAATTTTTAGCTAAAAATCATTTTTTCATTCGTCTTCAACCCAGATTGTGATTTAAATCCCAGCGCCGTACAGCTACGGTGGGCAGGTGCAGGAACTGTGCCCGCCCGATCAGCGGCAGGGGTCCGGCCGTTCCTGTTAGCCATGCCCCTGCTGTATGCGCCGGCATCGTTGAAACCACCAATGCCATTGCAATAACCCTGGCTGTACCGCGGTCAGCGCTGACCGCGACACGTGCAATGTCCGTGGAGGGTCCCCGTCACCGCAGCAGTTAGGGAGGCAGTCTTATGTCTTCCATAGGCATCGTGTTGCCTTCCATAGGCATAGTGCTGCCTTTTATGACAACCAAAAACAAGATATTTTTCTTTTCAAAAATGCTTTTACCGTGCAAAACGTAACAAAAATGAAAAAATAGACACATTAGATGTTGCCACATCCATAACAACCTGCTCTATAATAATATCACAATATCTTGATCAGGGGAATGCTGTAAAAAAAATAAAAACTGTGCCAAAACGTCAAAAAGTCATATGTACTCCAAAATGGTACCAATCAAACCTTCATCTCATCCTGCAAAAAATGAGACCCTACCTAAGACAATTGCCAGAAAAAAAAAGGCTTCCACGTGTTGTTTTTTTAACCCCTACATGGCCATATTCTTTTGCATTCTGTGTTAATAATGCTATTATTTTCCAATATAACCATGTTATAACATAAAATAATATTTATTATATACACTTATATAGCGCTACTGTATTCCGCAGCACTTTACCGACATTAGAATCAGGCTGTCCCCAATGGGGCTCACAATCTAAGTTCCCTCTTAGTATGTCTTTGGAGTGTGGGAGGAAACCGGAGTCCCCGGAGGAAACCCAGGCAAACACGGGGAGAACATACAAGCAGATTTTGCCCTTGGTGAGATTTGAACCCAGGACCCCAGCGCTGCAAGGCACCAGTGCTAACCACTGAGCCACCATAAAGTGAAGTTCGGGTCCCCATTGACTTCAATGGGGTTTGGGGTCAAGTTCGTGTCCCAAACTCTGACCTGAGGTTTGGCCGAACCTGAACTTCCATGGGTTCACTCATCCCTGTTTATGAGTTGTCAGGAGTTCAGAGATAAGGGCTACACATAGAGCCATCAGAGAAAACTGCCAGTCTGATTAACTGTAAAACAGAAAAGCATGATACACTAAAATTGAAGGCTGTAAAACAAAAACTGTTGAATGAATAAGATGCAATGATTGCCCCCATAGGTGTCCATGGCCTCACAAATTTAAATTGGACCTCTTACAGTATTAATTTTGCCTATTGCACTTAAAAAGAACCTGTCTGCTTTCCTGAAAAGCCTGTTTTAGTAAATTATTTTATTCCAAATGAAATAACAGTTCTGGAAAATCATTAGAAATCATGCATTGTGATGTTCCTTTCTAAGGATAGGCCATCAATATCAATATTCACTGACAAGCCTTGTAGCTCTGGTAGTAAACGACGGTGATTGAGCCATGCAGCTCTAACGTGTAGTGAACTGAATGGGATTTGTGCTGCAATTACCAGCTCCATCCACTAGACAATGGAAGAAACTATGTACAGTGGTGCTTGAAAGTTTGTGAACCCTTCAGAAGTTTCTATAGTTCTGCATAAATTTGACCTAAAACAACTTCAGATTTTCACGCAAGTCCTAAAGGTAGATAAAGATCAAATCAAACAAATGATTCAAAACTACCAGCTGTCCATTTGATGGTGGCTGTGCTTGGTAACGCAGCTCAGCCCTATCACTTCAGTGGGGTTGAGCTGCACCTAAGCCATGTGACCAATGAACGCGACGTCACATGGCCTAGGCAAAGCCACGAGAAGGCCACGGAGATACTGTAAGTGCCGATGCCTTCTGAAACAGCGGATCGGCAGGGTTCCCAGATGTCAGACAAATACATCCAAACCTAGCAAGCAGCTAGGGGAGGTATTGTTTCTCATGCCAGGCCTGAGAAATGCACATCACTTTGTAAGCTTGAAAAAACAATACCCTAAGTATTGATTAATTTCAAAGTAAAAACTAGCAGCATGGTCTCTGAGGTACCTGCTCAGCAAGCAGCTGCCAGCCTAGAAGAAAATAAAGGAAAGATGTGTGACATGCTCTGTGTAGTCCTACTGCTCAACACTCAGCTTTCACGTGAAATATAAGAAAGCACTGAAAATCATTTTTAGTAACAACCCTTTCAAGGATTTAGATTTACAGATAATTTTTGGATGGGGGAGGTGCACACCTTATGCTAGGACCATAACATAGCTGCACTATGAGAGAAGTGGGTGTAGTATGACATGACGTAAGGCCATCAAATCCAGTCTAACCTTACCGTCATCAAGGAAAGAAAAACAACATGAAACCAACAACATGAATGTGCAATAAAATGTGCTGCATAATTTATAAGTCATCAGAAGACAGGAAAGAAGAAATTACAAGAATGTAACACAACTACAAAAGAAGTGCTATTCTTATAGCCATCCTCACTGCTCACACAAACAGCAGGAGGGCATCGTACTGTATTCAATGTGTAAAATTATAAGTAAATGCTCATGTCCAATGCACAATCAATTTTGGCTCTGGCTTAAAAACCACACTGAAAACAGAAATTGTGATTCCAGCCTTATAGTGGTTGCTTTTTAAGGTGATCTCTACTTATTTGTCCTATTAGAGCAGGTTCAGATGACAGAACATTTGATCACAGAAGACAACAGGAGTGATGGGACATCTGCAGATGCATATACACCAGAGCCAGACAGACCACGTAGACTGACTAGGACAAGTATGGTCCTTGGCATTCATTTAGCTTCCAGCATCGCTCTGGTCCTTCCCGCTGGCTGCAGCGATGAACTCCTGGGCACACCACATTACCGCTGCAGCCAAGCACTGATTTCAGCAGTGACTACCTATATACTCTTGAGGTATATATATATATACACAATACACTTATTTTACACAATCCAAAAGATATATTTACCTAGTAAAATCATTTTATCCACCTATGCACAATGCAATACACACTCATATGCACAGCTATTGCTTCCCACCAAGAACTCTTAAGTGTCCCTCTTCCTAAAGGGGACTCAAGGATAAGGTAGATTAGGAGAGAATGATAAGAATATTGTGTAAAATAGGTAATATATATATATATAGTATATATATATATATACAGTGGGGGAAAAAAGCATTTCGTCAGCCACCAATTGTGCAAGTTCTCCCGCTTAAAAAGATGAGAGAGGCCTGTAATTGACATCATAGGTAGACCTGAACTATGAGAGACAAAATGAGAAAACAAATCCAGAAAATCACATTGTCTGATTTTTAAAGAATATATTTGCAAATTATGGTGGAAAATAAGTATTTGGTCACCTACAAACAAGCAAGATTTCTGCCTCTCACAGACCTATAACTTCTTCTTTAAGAGGCTCCTCTGTCCTCCACTCATTACCTGTAGTAATGGCACCTGTTTGAACTTGTTATCTGTATAAAAGACACCTGTCCACAACCTCAAACAGTCACACTCCAAACTCCACTATGGTGAAGACCAAAGAGCTGTTGAAGGACACCAGAAACAAAATTGTAGACCTGCATCAGGCTGGGAAGACTGAATCTGCAATAGGCAAGCAGCTTGGTGTGAAGAAATCAACTGTGGGAGCAATAATTAGAAAATGGAAGACATACAAGACCACTGATAATCTCCCTCGATCAGGGGCTCCATGCAAGATCTCACCCCATGGGGTCAAAATAATCAAACTGTGAGCAAAAATCCCAGAACCACACGGGAGGACCTAGTGAATGACCTGCAGAAAGCTGGGACCAACAGAACAAAGGCTACTGTCAGTAACACACTACGACGCCAGGGACTCAGATCCTGCAGTGCCAGACGTGTCCCCCTGCTTAAGGCAGTACATATCGGAAGTTTGCTAGAGAGCATTTGGATGTTCCAGAAGAGTATTGGGAGAATGTCATATGGTCAGATGAAACCAAAGTAGAACTTTTGGTAGAAACAGTCGTGTTTGGAGGGGAGTGAATGCTGAGTTGCATCCAAAGAACACCATACCTACTGTGAAGCATGGGGGTGGCAACATCATGTTTTGTGGCTGTTTCTCTGCAAAGGGACCAGGACGACTGATCCGTGTACATGAAAGAATGAATGGGGCCATGTATCGTGAGTTTTTGAGTGCAAACCTCCTTCTATCAGCAAGGGCATTGAAGATGAAACGTGGCTGGATCTTTTAGCATGACAATGATCCCAAGCACACCGCCAGGGAAACGAAGGAGTGGCTTCGTAAGAAGAATTTCAAGGTCCTGGAGTGGCCGAGCCAGTCTCCAGATCTCAACCCCATAGAAACCCTTTGGAGGGAGTTGAAAGTTCCTTTTTCCCAGCGACAGCCCCAAAACATCACTGCTCTAGAGGAGATCTGCATGGAGGAATGGGCCAACATACCAGCAAAAGTGTGTGCCAGAAAACGTTTGACCTCTGTCATTGCCAACAAAGGATATATAACAAAGTATTGAGATGAACTTTTGTTTTTGACCAAATACTTATTTTCCACCATAATTTGCAAATGAATTCTTTAAAAATCAGACAATGTGATTTTCTGGATTTGTTTTCTCATTTTGTCTCTCATAGTTGAGGTCTACCTTATGATGTCAATTACAGGCACCTCTCATCTTTTTAAGTGGGAGAACTTGCACAATTGGTGGCTGACTAAATACTTTTTTTCCCCACTGTATATACTGTATATATTATATAGGTCGTCACTGCTGAAATCAGTGCTTGGTCTGCGCAAGAGTTCATTGCTGCAGCCAGCGGGCTGTAGAGTTACAAGGCAAAGTAGAGAGAAGGGGTCTGTAGGACAGTGTAAGGTATGGTTACTTATCAGCTTGTGGTCTAAGGATCTTGTCTGTGGAGCTGTGTCCAGGAGGACATGATGGATGGTCATTCTCTCTTTTCCCGTCCTCCTCCCTGGGTCCACTTTTTAACCATTGACTATAATATGGGACATGCTGATTGGTTATTTAGTGATGAAATGTATTTGTATATTGCCAACTGACATTTATGGCAGATAGTGCCAGCCTACTAAAACAAGCAGGGGCAGACTGGGAACTTAAAAGGAAACTTTTCAAGTTTGATGGTGTCCTAACTAAGTGCAATATAAAATAGTGACAGCTCTCGAATGCCACTGGTTCCACATATTCATGAGCTCCTGGCTCACCCTACCCACCTGCTGTTGATTCATATGAAAAAAAACTGTCAATCAGAGGCAGGTGGAATTTTTAGAACTCATTGGCTGCACTGGAAGCGAAACACTGATAGTGAGTGCAGCAAAACACTGGTTACAGATTACTACTAACCAGGAATGTAGCTAAAGGCTCATGGGCCATGGTGTCAAGAGTTCAGCTTGGGCCCCCTTTCCTCAGTGCTTTGTGTGTTTTCTTATGTGACACAAGGGTCTTTGGGCCCCCTCAGGCTCCTGGGCCCGGTAGCGACTGCTATCTCTGCACCCCCTATAGCTACACCCCTGCTACTAACCTCTACGAGTACCTGGGCGGAACTGTACTTACAGTTATGCCCAAAATTTTACCAGAGGCTGTAACACTATAAAGTGTCACAGCCCCGGAGCCTTTGCTCTCCCCGACAGAGGAGACACAGGAGCTCAGTTCCCAAGCTGCTGCAATCAGCAGAGAGTTTCGGCTGTAACTTACAGCTGACACTCTGCTGCCACAGCTGTGATCAGTGCTGACACTGATCGTGTCCATTTAACCACTTAGAAGCAGCGGTCAGTAGCCTAAGGGTCTGATCAGGCTTAGTGTCAGTGTAAAACTACTGCAAAGCACTGTATAGCCATCAGGCCCACTGGATCTTCAAGATCCAAGTGGGACATGATAAAAAAAAGTGTAAAAAATGTAGGGGGCTGCTAATACTACTAAAATATAGTGTATTTAACTCTCTGTCCCTGCTGCTTTGCCAGAGAAACCCCAGGGATTCAGTACAAGGTTTGTTTTGTAAACAGTCATTCAGAACCATGAGGGACAGAGCAGAGTAAGGAGCCATTTTCATGTCTCCCAGAGGCTAAGGCAAGTGCAGGGCTCCAGATGGCGACCAAAATGGTCGCAAATGCGACTTAGATTTTACAAATGGCGACAAGACTTTTTATTCTTGTCGCCATTTGCCCCTGGACCCGACCGCATTTACTGATGCTAGGCTGCGCAGCCTAGTATCAGAGAACATGGAGCAAATAAAATAAAAAATATCTTACCTGCGCTGCGGCTCCGCTCCGGGTCCGGCGCTCCTCTGTCTTTCCGGGCGGCTCTGCACTGTCCTGACGGCGTACAGCGTCAGGACGTAGTGCGCACACTTTTATTTTATTATGATGGGCACAGAGTGGGCTGATCTGAGGTCTGATGGGGACACAGTGGGCTGATCTGAGGTCTGATGGGCACACAGTGGGCTGATCTGAGGTCTGATGGGGCCACAGTGGGCTGATCTGAGGTCTGATGGGGCCACAATGGGCTGATCTGAGGTCCGATGGGGCCACAATGGGCTGATCTGAGGTCTGATGGGGGCACAGTGGGCTGATCTGAGGTCTGATGGGGCACAATGGGCTGATCTGAGGTCTGATGGGGATGTGATGGGGGCACAGTGGGCTGATCTGAGGTCTGATGGGACCATAATGGGCTGATCTGAGGTCTGATGGGGGCACAGTAGGCTGATCTGAGGTCTGATGGGGGCACAATGGGCTGATCTGAGGTCTGATTACTGGGGAGGGCGCACTGCGCCACCAATGATTATAATGTTGACACCAAGTATACACATGGTGAATATTATTTAATAACTATTTTATGAGGTATCACTATCCGTCTTTAACACGTCGAAATAAAGGTAAAATATATCGACTCAAATTCACCATTAACATGAAGTAAAATGTGTCACGAAAATACAGTCTCAGAATGGCTTGGATAAGTAAAGGCATTCCAAAGTTACAGCTTTGCAAAATCATGCTTGGTCACGAAGGTGAAAATGGCAGTGTCCTGAAGGGGTTAAAGCAGCCCTGGAAGTAAGTTAGGCTATTTTTATACCTGCGGCACGGGGATCCGGCAGGTGAACAGCAGATGCACGTGTGGAGCTGGAACTACATGTTGTATTTTCGTTCTGGCCGCCTCTCGGCAGGGGTTGCCATGCTGTGGCAGGATCCGCGGCCCGCCCCCATTACAGTGAATGGGGCCGGAGCGTAGTTCTGGCCCCACACGCGCACCTGCGGCAGCACGGAACCGGCGGGCTGTTCACCCACCGGAACAGCCTGCCGGAGCCCCAGGCCACAGGTGTGAAAGGGGCCTTATTCGCAAAGTAGCACAGTACTTCGTTGAATAGCTTCAGTATTTGATTTTTAAAGTGGAAAACCACTCTAAAACTTGAAAACGAACTTGGCTTCAAAAATCAACTACTGAAGTTATTCAACAAAATCACGCGCGACTTCGTGAATAACTTACTGCGCCTCATCTGAGTCCATACATTCTAAAACTGTAAGGAGACACATCTCCTTAGAGTATTAATCCCAAGTTTTGAATGAAGTGACTTTGGATTAAGCATCCAAAGCTTGCTTCGCTCATCACCAGTGGCCATCACACAGAGCCATGTGACCAAGCAGAGCAGTCCACCAGACATACAAATATAAAGATGCTTTTCTCAGGATTAGAGGACTGTATTTTCACAAGAAAGGTATGGTCAAGTATCGGGGCACATACTATACATGGCTGTGTGCTTTGTGTGCTTGCTTTCAAAGTGATTTTGGAGATGACACTTTCCCTTTAAATGACATGGTCAATGCTGTACTGAAGGAAAAGCATAGAAAAAAAACTATGCCAGAACTGTTATTTACATAATTCTGCACCAATGTACTTCCGACGTGGCATCACAAAGGGGGGATATATATATATATATATATATATATATACACACACACACACACACCCCGAAACCCCCCCCCCGTGATGGCACGTCCCAGTCACGTGATATTCTGACAGAGCCAAGCAGTAAAGAAGATACAATGTAACTGCTTGATGTCATCCTGATCTGCCCTCTGTGTACAGAAAGGTTCCGTAAAAACACAAGTGAACAGCGGAGGCACATTCCACCTCCCTATCACCAGAAGGGATAAGAAAAAAACAACCCGAATCCCATCACATGACTCACTGACGGCGTGCGTCAACCGCCAAACTCCGCCCCCTCCCTGGCACGAACGTAAACTTAGCATCATGTGATATGGCTGTCACGTGACGGAATCATGTGCTTCCCCGCGCTCCTAGCTTCCCATTACGAAGCCGGTGCTGTGGGGGTGTGACGTCACGCTTGTCATATGACTTGCGGCCGCTCAGCAGTGTTCAGTAGCCGTCGGGTTCCGGGAGCGGCTGCGTTTCGCTGACCTCACCAGTATACGGCTCTTCTACCTCCGCGTCCCACGGCGGCACCATGCTGGCCCTTATCAATAAGCTGCTCGACTGGTTCAAGTCCCTGTTTTGGAAGGAGGAGATGGAGCTGACGCTGGTCGGGCTGCAGTACTCCGGGAAGACTACCTTCGTCAACGTTATTGCGGTAAAGGCTCTGATAATCCGCGGCCGGGCTTAGTTACAGGCCTGAATGTGGTGACACCGGAGCCTCGCCCCTCTGTCTGCCCGCACCCTGCTGTGTACCCATCCCATTATGGGCCTGGTAGTTCAGCCTTGTATAGTGGACTCTATTATATGTATATAGTGACCGCACCTACTACCACTCTGTATCTAGCGGGTGATGGCTGGTAGATCACTGCAGGTCCTTGTCCTCTCCTCAGGTAGAAGCAGTTAGTGTTGTGACATTCTCATGTGCCTCTTCCTCTTTTCTTGTAGTCTGGACAGTTCACGGAAGACATGATTCCTACTGTGGGTTTCAATATGAGAAAAGTGACTAAAGGCAACGTGACCATCAAGGTAAATCTTGGTTTTCTACTGAAAAGCGGTATCCACAGGATCGGTGGGGTCCCATAATGACACCTTTGTCCCATTTCCTGTGATCAGTCAGCTTTGTTCCTCAGATTGTGTGGGTCTACCAGCTGTCGGTTAAAACCGTTTGTTGCTCCGCTGTGGATTTCTAACGCGTCAGTTAAAGGGGTTCTCTGAGCTTTAAAAAAAAAAAACCTGTCTGGCTTCTGTTCTCCTGCGAGATGAGCGTTGGGTCGACTTGTCCCTCCATTAGGCTGCCGCCTCTGCGGTGTTATACAGGCTGCACCATATGTATTTATGGAGTTGGTCTGTTTACATCCCTGCATATGTACTGGGACAGACATGCAGGTAGTAATAAGCATCGTTTTCCAACCCCCAGAATGCCTGGGCCCCTCATACTGGTTATGCGCTTCCCAGCACCAGCATCTCATCTGAAGTTCGCACGGCCGCCGCTGCACCTCCCCATTGTGCTGATCAAAACATCCTGTGAGGAGGGGGGCAGCCAATAGCAGGCCGCGACAGGGAGATGCAGCAGCGGCCCATGCTGGCAGCAGGAGCTACACCGGTGCGGGGGAGCGGGGTAACTTTTGGGGTGTTATAGGGGTTGGACAACCCCTATAATAAACTATCGTCACCAGTGTCTGGTAGGTTCACATGAATAATTTGTGTTTACACACAGGTCCCCTGACCTTCACGCCGGGGCTGCACACGGAACATGGTCGCTGAGGGCGGCTTCCGTCCATCAGCGGCCTCCATTCACATACACATGCACTAGATCCACTGTCTGTCCCCAGTTTAAGTAAATGGAGGCTGCTGATGGATGGAGCCATGTTCCGTGTCCAGCTCTGGCATGAAGGTCAGGGAACCTGCGTGTAAACATGAATTATTCATATTAAATTATTGGATGTTGAGGAAGAAGGTATAATAATGCTTATTACTGTTCCCTGCACACCTGCCGCTAGTAATATAAACTGGCCAACCAGTAAGTAGATTACAATCTTAGTAAACTGAAACGTAAAGCTAGACACCGGCATATTGATCATATCATTTACTTTTATGGCATAAAACAGTCAGAAATCATGGCGCACACTGTACATACGGCATGATTTGCAATCATTCAGAAGTAGGAGGGTCCTGTGGCCCTTCAGCTTTACTATAAACTGGCTTACATATACATGTTCACATGTGCACCAGCTCCTAGCTGGCATAGATTTGAATCTCTGGCGCAAGATGTGACAAATTTATTAAGAGGAGCAATGTGGCGCCTGGACTTGTGGAGATGTAATGCCATTCTTGGTATAGCAGTAAAAGGAGAACTTCAGGCTTCCTTGCTGAGCATCGTTTGTCTAGTCTGTACCAAAAATAGTTTGTCAGCAGCACTTCACTTCTGTGCAAAGGGTGTGGGCTGCTGACAGTATACATACTGGATGGGGGATGAACGCTTATAACGATCGTTCATCCCCCGTTCAGTTTGCAATAGGCCTTCCAACAAGCACCAATCCACTTGTATATGATCTGAGGCTGAAATCATCCTGTTTGGAAGGAACCTTAGATTCCTTCTGGTCCTTAATGCTTCCATCCTCGCTGTGAAGGAGAACGGTCACCCTTGCAATCACTTCCTCCTTCTGCTTTTTTGATGACCTTGTAGTTGTATTCTGCTGTAAAACAAGCAGCACTTATACAAGGGACGGGCAGAGCAGCAGCTGGAGCCTCTGGTGACATAAGGATCTCATACCATCTCCAGCTCCTATTAGACAGTGCAGCTAATCTGCAGATGCCAGTCACAGCTCTGCCCCATTACCGGAGAGACTAAAAGCGCCATCTTCCGTACACTAGCTGTTCTTGATGCATCATTTACCAAATGATCGCTTTCCCAGCGCATTTCACCATTGCCTTCTTGTTAGTAGCACCCAATCTGCTTGTACAAGGAAGAAACGTTAGAGATTGTTAGTTGCAGACTAAGGGCACATTCAAATGGCTGTTGTATGGCCATTCCGTGCAATTTGCGGCCCTCAATGCACGGCACCTTCCGTGCAGCTGCCGCAAAGAATTCAGACCCTTTCAACTTGAATGGGTCTGTGATCCGTCCACACTGCAAACAAAAGTAGAACATATTCTATTCTTCCATGGTGCAGAGTGCTTCCTCACCGGCCTTCCGGATTGCGGACCCATTCAACTGTTTTGGGTCGCTATAAGGGCACATCCGAACAACGGCCGTGTGTTTGAGCCCTAGCACAATATAGTACCCCTAAGTGTCGTGGCTGTCTGCATTTGCATTTTCTGTATTGTAATAACTGGTTTTTGATGGGGGATTGCATTCCTGCTCACCAGTTCAGAGAAGGGAAGCCGCAGCTTGGATTGACAGAATGGTGTTGGCTGTAGGGTTGTCACGATACCAAAACTTTGATTAGATTTCAAAACAATAAAGTATTGCGATACTCGATACCCCGCAAAAGAAAAATAAAACGCCAAAAAAGCTGTGTGCATTCCGCATTTTATGGAACGTCTCGTCCATAATAGAACAGTCCTAATACCTAATAGGTTTACTTTTTTATTGTTTGTATATTTTTATATGTAAAATTAGGAAAGGGGGTGATTTAAACTTTTAATATTTTAGTGTGTTGTTTTTTTTTTAAATTTTTTTATTTAAAGTAGTATTCCGGTTACCATAAATATAACTTATGTTTTAGACTAATTCATCATCAATAATTACCTAATATAATGTCAATTTCACATATTTATCGTTCAGTAGTTATAAAGCAGTTTTCTTCCTCTGCTACCCACTGTGTTTCTTCATAAGTTACCATGGCACCGACCTGTAGTTCTGAGCCTTTGTCAGGTCAGGCATGCTCAGTGTGTTGCTATCAATCCTCTAGCGTAATGTCAGTGTGCTGCTGATTACTGAGAAGAGGGGGCGTGTCTGCACTGTGATATCAGGCAGCCAATCAATAATAAAACACTCACAGTAGGAAAGCTAGGGATTGTGGGGATTGTAGTTTTGAGAGGGAAGATCAGGAGCCATGATACTGTCAGTGTGCTGCAGGCTCAGACATGAGCTAGACAAATGGATTACAAGGTAAAATGAAGCTCTGGTTATATGTATAGGGATGGGTTCTGGTTATATGTATAGGTATGGGTTCTGGTTGGGTCACAGCTTGCAGCCTTAATGCTGTTTTTCAAAAATTAAGTTACTTTACTGGAATACCAATTTAATAACTATTAGCCACCTTAGCCAAGGGCAGTACGCCATGCTTTCTGAAAGATACTAGGCTGCACAGTAGCGCAGCCTAGTATTGGAAAACGGCAAATCCCAGTATCGTATCTATCTGAGTGCAAAAGTATTGATTGTGTATTGAAAGTTCGATACCTGGTGCAACCCTAGTTGGCTGTTTGGTGTACTGCCTCATTCATTTCCTTGAGGGATACTTTTTGCAGATCTAACAACTTCCATATCTGGTAGTCGGAGCATCTAAGTAAAATGTGCTTAGGGCTCCTGCTGCTGCTCTCCATTTGGGTTTAGTGTGTAGACATGTAGGCGACCCATGACTAGCTATATGGCACTTTTATCTGGCAATCAGACTGACACCCACATGCTGTTTACATAGACTGTATGTTGGCCGTAGAAACTCTAAAATGGGAGTTTGTAGTCCTGCAGGGTTTACATGTGGATGTGAATCATCTGCGTCTACTGAAATACACTGACGGCACTATGTCAGAACAGTTCAGTAGATTCCAGGTCATGCAGGGACACATTATAACGGTGTGCTATCCTGTCAGAGGAGCAGAGGTCAGAACAGGAAATCACACTTACACATGCAGCGTGTTTCTCGCATTGTACTCCCACATCTGTAACTAGCGAAGAGGAAGTTAAAACCATGGAATGACTTCTAATATCCAGAAAACCATCCCTGTTGTGTGAGGTTGTTGTGTTGTTGTTTTTTTTTTTTTTGTTTTTTTTTGTTTTTTTTTTTTTTTTTTTTAAATATAAAAGCAAATGCCTAGATGAGGGTAGTTAATGGTTAAAAAGTTTTCGATGGGAGTGTCCCTTTAGTAAATCCTATTTATGCTTTTTCCATCTTGTACTCTTGCATGACAGTATTTTCCGTCACTGCAATCTGTTCCATTATTGCTCGCTGGTTTGGTAGTTTGTGGCTCTGACACAATGTGTTATTTCACTGATGCACCAAACAAGTCAATATAGACTACAAAATGGATTGTGATCTGTACCAGAAACCTGGCATCACGGTGTCTGAGACTCGCAAGCCTGTGAGTGTCTGTATGTGTAATGTAGCTTTGTTGTTGAAGGGGTTACACCAAAGAATATTTGTAATTTCATTTTTATGTGGAAAATCTTGAATGGGTCCGTGATCCGTCCACACTGCAAAAAATAAAATAAAAAAATAGAACATTTTTCCATGATATAGAGTGCTTCCGTGGGGTTCTGCACCGACCTTCTGGATTGCGGACTCATTCAACTGTTTGTTGGCCGCTCTACGGGCACGGCTGTGTGATTGAGCCCTAGCACAATATAGTACCCATAAGTGTCGTGGCTGTCAACATTTGCATTTTCTGTTTTGTAATAACTGTTTTTTGATGGGAGATTGCAGAAAATCTTTACAGTTGTTGTATACTTCGTTTGTGTGTATTACTGCACAATATCTGATTAAAAGGTTTTCAAAGTTAACTGATGACCTGTATTTAATCAGTGGGGGTCCGACACCCAGGACCCCCGCCGATCAGCTGTTTGAGAAGGCAGGGGTGCTGCTGTAAGTGCTGCAGCCTTCTCGCAGCTTTCCAAGTGGCTGTGCCTGGTATTGCAGCTCAGCCCCATTCACCATGTGATCATTAAATGTGTCGTCACTGGCCTAGGCAAAGCAGAGAGAAGGCTGTAGCACTCAAGAAGCGCAGCTGCCTTCTCGAACAACTGATCGGCGGGGTCCTGGGTGTCAGACCCCCCCACTGATCAGTAAAAAAAAAATCTTGGAAAACCCCTTTAAACTTCTATCTTAAAGGGAGTATGTGACCTCATTTTCACCTATATAACTGACAGCACTGCCCCACAGAAGATTGCAGACACATCCCAGACATACCTGTGTGCACTGTGTCTGTATTACATGTCCAGAAAAAGCACTTTTATTCTGCAGGAAAACAGCTCCCAAGTGCCCAGCTCTGCTGCTGCAAGTGCTCAAAGCAAACCAGACTGAAGAGGGGATGGCTGATTTAGCTGCTTATATCTTGGGGTTGGTAGCAGATAGAAAAATGGTCTGGCCTTCTTCGAAAGCTGACATTCCAAGCTTTCAAATGATGCCAAAATCACATTATATCCAGGATATCAGAAGATATAGCTGTTAGAAATCGAGTCAAGAGTGAAAGCTGTTTTTACTTTCACTTTCAGCCGGGCACTTGGGAGCTGTTTTCCTGCAGAATAAAAGTGCTTTTTCTGGACATGGAGTATAGACACAAAGTGCACACAGGTATGTCTGAGATGTGTATGCAATCTTCTGTGGGGCACTGCTGTTAGTTATATAGGTGAAAATGAGGTGACAGACTCCCTTTAAACTTCTGTTCAGTCCAAGAAGCAGAGACCTATAGGGCTGTTTGCGCAGTTGTCACTCTGCATACATCTTGTATTACTAGCACTTGCACGAGGGAATACAATGGTTACCAATGAATACATTTACCTAGCTAAACAATGACTATGCAAGATGAACCAGACACCCATATCTGATTATAGAGGCCTTGTAATACGCCTCCGAGAACTGAATGTCCCAGTGTATGACAAAGCATGATTTGTGGAGGATGTGCATGTGCTGCCTGCGCTGATATTAATGTCCGTTGTATTGATTATATTTGCTTTTTTTGGAGATCTTTGTATCTGATGTTTCACAGGCAATGAAGTCATCTATAAAGCTTTATATGATTTGCTCTTTGCAGTCTGAAACAAATCCAAGCTGAGGGCAAGATCTGAAGCCGTGAGCTAGCCGTCACATAGTCATATGATTGTGCTAGTGATCATGTGCAATCAGATAGTTCACTGCTCTAACGTGTGGCCTGGCGGACATTCGAGTCAGGAACATGACTTCTGTAGCACGCTAAACTCCATATCTTGTACATATTGTTTATAAGGCTTTTACAGGAAACCTGGTATTGATTTTATAATGGAAAGATCATTGTCTCCTTGAGCAACACATGCATTTCTTCATAATCCCTAGTATGCAAAAATAGTAGGACCATGACGGGAAACCGGCGTTTTTCTACTTTTACTGGCACCGGCATGTGATGCAGCCGGACACATCTTTTGAAATCCAACATGCCTGATCTTTGACAGTTAAAGGGGTTATCCCATGATTAATGTAAAAAATGAAAATCAGATGTCCTTTAGTAAATGACAATCTCTTTCTAACAAACCTAGAACCAGCCCTGTACCTCACATGGATCCAGAGATCTCCCCATTCATTGCTCTGCTAGATTTATATCAAGCTGACAGCACAAGGGGAGTGTCTTTTCTGCTGCAGCTAAGGGGGCGTGTCCATGATCTCCCTATCACAGCTCAGGAGGCAGTTAAAGGATGAAACTGAGCATGTGCGGCCTTCTCAGTGAGCAGGACAAAGAAATAAGAAAAAGAACAAACAGCAGGTGGCGCTATACATATACATTTTATTGAATAACTCAGTAGCTAAACAAAAGTTTTACAAAAAGTATTCAGATCTAAGTGCTGGTTTGAAAACTGTAGAATATTTTTTGTGGGACAACCCTTTTAAGGTGCCCACACACAATAGAATAAGCAAGCAAAAAGCATTTGGCTGAATGCTGTTGAATGTGTATCTTTAGACTGCACCAATACACATTAAGGCTGCGTTCATATCTGCGGTGTGAACTCCAATTATAGTGAATAGGGATCCAGCAGGTTTCCAGCATATATACTACAGACAGACCCAAAATGCTGCTTGTAGGTTTTTTTTTTTTTTTTTTTTTTTTTTTTTTTTTTTTTCTTTCCTGTCCAGCCAAAAGCCACCTTATATGCCAGATTCAGTGACCAGAACAGAGCGTGAGTTCACAATGCAGATGTGAACCCGGCCTTAGATTTTCAACCTGATCTGCCTTCAGGTAGGCAGCTGAGGAAGAGGGCGAGTCCTTGCTGTGATTAGTAAGAAGCGGTCTACTTTGCCCACTGGGGAAGTGGCGTGGAGTATTTCCAGTGTGGTGTTCCTAGCTTTTACACCATGCTATGATTTGACCACCCCTGTGTATCCTACACGTTCTACTTACTTTAATAAAGGTCCTGAAGGTGCAGTACAGGACACATGGATTGTGTCTTTGGGGTTCTTTGAATCCATGTGTATTTGTGTGGTAGTTTAAGGACAGCTTATTTTTTCTTTACTTGTTTTACCTTTTGCATACTGGGTCAGCAATATTTTATTGGTGTCCTGGAAGAGGTCAGTTGTGCACTTTGGCATCTTCATCTAGAAATGGACAAAACCGTAAATGCTTTTTATGAAGGAAGGATTTAAAAATAATCCCTACAATAAGGTTAGCGGGAGTAATTGAGGTGGACGCAGGTTATGTGTAATATGGAAGCCAACAGAAGAAATACTAAGGACGGTATTGGTGGAAAGTATTGTTTTGTCTAATAGAAATCACGGTGTGCAATTTCTGTGGCATGAGATTCACTAAATCAGTGATGTCATTCTTTCACCATGAAAATGCTAAATTTGCAGGCAGCATGTTATAGAGCAGCAAGAGCTGAGCAGATTAATATATGGTTTTATGGGAAAATATTCAGTATAATTTATCATTCATTTATATTCCTTCTCATTCTGGGCTTTGAAGTCAGGGAGGCGGTGCTATCAGTGATTGACAGCCTTCCCTCTATGACTGGATACAGAGATAGCTGTCAGTCACTGATCGCCTCCTTTACATCAAAGCTCAGAAAGAGCACAGATATAAATGAATAGATTATAGGTTATATTGAAGATTTTCCCATAAAACCATATATCAATCTGCTCTGTAATATGCAACCTTCAGCTCAGAGACCACAGGCCATTCCTGCCCTGTACCATACATTTATGGAACTAGGGACTGGTTCCTAAAGCGAAGATCCTGAAACACTCTGCACAGTAGCATCATCTTCACCATCAGCAATGGGCATCAGCTGTAACCTACAGCCAGGATTAGAGCTAGCTTTGATCCTGACTGTTTAATCAGCATTCAGTAGCAACCACAACATCTAAACAGTTTGGCAAAAGGAGGGGGCTCTCTCTGCCATCTCATAAGCATCTCTAGAACACAATCGCAGGGGTACCATGGGTTTATATGGTAATAGGGGGGGCTGATGAGAGCTCTGTCATTTCTAAACTGTTAGGATGCCTGCCAATGTTACGCTGACAGGCATATAACACTACAACACAGTAGTACCAACGTCAAGCCCTTATCCTGCTATGTCAACTGAAAAATAAGCTTTATTGAGGAGCAAGTGTGGCCTATAAGCCTCCTCACACCGATCAAGGCACTCTCCGTAAGGAGAGATAGTAGTATCCCTCAAATCCCTACTTAGGCCTCTCACCCAGTTAAGCCAGTGCTCTCTGCTCTGCACTGATAAATGCTGCTGTCTGCAGATGAGGTGCTGGCTTATTTAATATCCAAGTCATGTCTCAAGGCTTATTTAAAAGAGCTGAACACTGACTTATAGGATAGCTGCCTTACATCTGGTGGCATCAGAGGCAGAGCTTGTTAAGAGCTCATTTGCATCCCATCTTCAACTTTATGCCTTTTGGAGATCATTTCATCTTCAACTTGCTTAAAGGGGTTGTCTCACTTCAGCAAGTGGCATTTATCATGTAGAGAAAGTTAATACAAGGCACTTACTAATGTATTGTAATTGTCCATATTGCTTCCTTTGCTGGGTGGATTCATTTTTTTTTCACCGCATACACTGCTCATTTCACTGGTTACTACCACCCTGCAATCCAGCAGTGGTGGACATGCTTGCACATTGTAGGAAAAAGTGCCAGCCCATGAACACTCCCACGGTCCTGGCCAGCAGAGAGGCCACAGTTTTTTTATAATGTGCAAGCATGACCATCTCTGAGGGATTGCAGGGTGGTCTGTAACCATGGAAACGAACAGTGTATAATGTAATAGAAAAATGAATCCAGCCAGCAAAGGAAGCAATATGGACAATCACAATACATTAGTAAGTGCCTTGTATTAACTTTCTCTACATGATTAAAGGGCTGTCTCAGTCAGCAAATGGCATTTACAGTGCCTTGCGAAAGTATTCGGCCCCCTGGAACTTTTCAACCTTTTGCTCACATTTCAGGCTTCAAACAAAAAGATATAACATTTTAAATTTTTGGTGAAGAATCAACAACAAGTGGGTCACAATTGTGAAGTGGAACGAAATTTATTGGATCATTTAAACTTTTTTTGTAATAATAAAACTGAAAAGTGGGGCGTGCAAAATTATTCGGCCCCCTTGCATTAATACTTTGTTGCGCCACCTTTTGCTGCGATTACAGCTGCAAGTCACTTGGGGTATGTCTCTATCAGTTTTGCACATCTAGAGACTGAAATTCTTGCCCATTCTTTCTTGTAAAACAGCTCGAGCTCTTGAGGTTGGATGGAGAGCGTTTGTGAACAGCAGTTTTCAGCTCCACATATTCTCAATTGGATTCAGGTCTGGACTTTGACTTGGCCATTCTAAGACCTGGATACGTTTATTTTTGAACCATTCCATTGTAGATTTTGCTTTATGTTTGGGATCATTGTCTTGTTGGAAGATAAATCTCCGTCCTAGTCTCAGGTCTTTTGCAGACTCCAACAGGTTTTCATCCAGAATGGTCCTGTATTTGGCTCCATCCATCTTCCCATCAGTTTTAACCATCTTCCCTGTCCCTGCTGATGAAAAGCAGGCCCAAACCATGATGTGGCCACCACCATGTTTGACAGTGGGGATGGTGTGTTCAGGGTGATGAGCTGTGTTGCTTTTACGCCAAACATATCGTTTTGCATTGTTTCCAAAAAGTTGGATTTTGGTTTCATCTGACCAGAGCACCTTCTTCCACATGTTTCGTGTCTCCCAGGTGGCTTGTGGCAAACTGTAAACGAGACTTTTTATGGATATCTTTGAGAAATGACTTTCTTCTTGCCACTCTTCCATAAAGGCCAGATTTGTGAAGTGTTCGACTGATTGTTGTCCTATGGACAGACTCTCCCACCTCAGCTGTAGATCTCTGCAGTTCATCCAGAGTGATCATGGGCCTCTTGGCTGCATCTCTGATCAGTCTTCTCCTTGTTTGAGATGAAAGTTTAGAGGGACGGCCAGGTCTTGGTAGATTTGCAGTGGTCTGATACTCCTTCCATTTCAATATGATCACTTGCACAGTGCTCCTTGGGATGTTTAAAGCTTGGGAAATCTTTTGGTATCCAAATCCGGCTTTAAACTTCTCCACAACAGTATCATGGACCTGCCTGGTGTGTTCCTTGGTCTTCATGATGCAGAACCCTGAGACTATCACAGAGCAGGTGCATTTATACGGAGACTTGATTACACACAGGTGGATTCTATTTATCTTCATCAGTCATTTAGGACAACATTGGATCATTCAGAGATCCTCAATGAACTTCTGGAGTGAGTTTTCTGAACTGAAAGTAAATGGGCCGAATAATTTTGACTCTTCAGTTTTATTATTACAAAAAAAGTTTAAATGATCCAACAAATTTTGTTCCACTTCACAATTGTGACCCACTTGTTGTTGATTCTTCACCAAAAATGTAAAATGTTATATCTTTTTGTTTGAAGCCTGAAATGTGGCAAAAGGTTGAGACGTTCCAGAGGGCCGAATACTTTCGCAAGGCACTGTAACTGCACAGTAGCAGTAATTTTGACCAGGGGTGCTCAGACTTTTGCATGCCACTGTATGTTTTGGAGTGATAAACAAAAAAAAAAAAAAAAAAGTGTTCTCGAATGATCAAAGAATTCCAGGCCCTCACTATGCATAGTCCGATATGGCCTTGCCTGTAATGTTTACATTCTGAGACTATCTTTAGCCTTATACTTGCTGGAAGCTGTAGCTCCTGTACAAGGGTCAGTTTGTCTGTGTCGTCCTAACCCTGTATGAGCTGTTATGGTATATGAACAGAATCTCTGCTCATGCTGTCCCTGTGGTCATTACTGGTTGAAGAACATGTATGTTTGTATGTTCTCCCCGTGTTTGCATGCGCAGTGCAGAATTCAGGTTTCTGGGCACAGAATCAGGGGCAATGTTTTTCTGCTGGCACGCTATGGACGGTAGAAGAAAACACCTATTTTTTGCGGACTGTCTATAAATTTACAGACTGTTGGCAACCCTGCTTGTATAGGAGAATCAGGTCTTGTTACAGGAGTGCTGCTCAGGCCTCATTAGCTCATACAACCTGAAGGAGAAGGCTGTGCCTAGTTGGAGTACTTAGTGCAATCCTTTTGATACAAGATTGGAGCATATTTTAGTAGGCTTGAAGAAAAGCCAATGGAAAAGTCTAGTCAGTGATGTGACAGTTAGAGCTCTTTAGGCCACTATTAATGTTCAATAAGTAATTTTTATGAAAAACATGGAAAAAAGAACAACAGCGCTGGGTTTCTAGATTTGAATCTGACCAAGGCCAA
Source organism: Rhinella marina (assembly GCA_900303285.1). Lineage (NCBI taxonomy): Eukaryota > Metazoa > Chordata > Amphibia > Anura > Bufonidae > Rhinella > Rhinella marina. The sequence continues at coordinate 46,542 of ONZH01030841.1, read as the reverse complement.
CATCTACATGGAGCTTGTATGTTCTTCCCGTGTTTGCGTGGGTTTCCTCTGGTTTCCTCCAAAGTTATACTGATAGGGAACATAGATTATGAGCCCCATTGGGGACAGTGTGATGCTAATGTCTGTAAATCGATGCAGTGTGTCCTTGAGCACCATCGAAAGTCCCATTATGTGGCAACTGTGTATCATCAAATCTGCGATCCAGGGTAGTTACTATAGTTATCCAGTTATTATAAGTAACTATCCTGGATCACAGGGAAGGAGCAAAACCATCTCACATTGCACAGCTTCAGCAGTTGAGGGATGCTAGGCTAGTTTCCAGCGGTGAGCAATAACTTTAGGGGATGCGTTAAGGATGAGCACTACCACCCAGCGAGTACATGAAGGGAGGTCAGAAAGGCCTATTCAGAGAATGGCAGGTTTAGGGGTAAGAGTCATGTACAATGCTGTGTAAGAATAGTGGTGATCTCAGTCCAGAAAGCAGCTACGGATGGACAAATTCCACCACATATGTGTCGGGGTCCCTGTCGATTCCCTCCAGCATAGGAGGGAGTATATGAGCCAACCTATTCAGTGTCTGATAACAGTGTAGTCAAATTTTCCTGACTTGTTCCACATGATTTATACACTCTGAGCATTTAAAGGGTTTGGGTTCATGGAGAACTGGGCCGACTTCTCTGTCGGCTACAGACTTTATAGTAGGGACGGGCTGCACCTTAATGGGGAGGGTGCAACTGCCCTGGGGGAAAAAATGGTTAGACGGCTGGAGGAGCTTTTAAACTAGGATCTGGGGGGAGGGTGGGGGTTAAAAAGGGGGTAGATAGTGTAGATAGAGAGTGGGTCATAGGAGGGGACAGTGGGGGGTTAGTGGGGTTGGGATTAGTGAGGAATGTAGGGAGAATATTGGGCAAAACATCAACCAAAGTAACCCAAAAACCCCGGATATTCACTTCACAGGTAATAGTAATTTAAAAAGGGGGGTAAAAAATATACATAGACCTCTTAAGTGTATGTACACTAATGCCAGAGCCTGACTAATAAAATTGGTGAACTGGAATTAGTGATGTGTGAGGAGGACTATGACATAGTGGGAATAACTGAGACATGGCTGGATGATAGCTATGACTGGGCAGTTAACGTACAGGGTTACAGTCTGTTTAGAAAGGATCGCCAAAACCGGAGAGGGGGAGGCGTCTGCCTTTATGTAAAGTCCTGTCTAAAGCCCACACTGCGGGAAGATATAAGTGAGGGACATGAAGATGTGGAGTCACTGTGGGTAGAAATAAATGGAGCAACAAAAAACCCCTAGTTATAACCCTTCAGAGCCCATAGAAAATCTACTTCTAAACGAAATAGACGAGGTGGCAAATCATAATGAGGTCGTTATTATGGGGGATTTCAACTACCTCAGATATAGACTGGAAAACTGAAACCTGTATATCTCATAAAGGAAACAGGTTCGTGGAAATAACCAAAGACAATTACCTTTCCCAACTGGTTCAGGACCCGACTAGAGGGACGGCCATACTGGACTTAGTATTAACCAATAGACCTGACAGAACAACAGATGTGCAGGTTGGGGGACACCTGGGAAATAGTGACCATAATATAATAACCTTCCAATTGTCATTCAAAAGAGCGTTTCTTCAGGGAGGAACAAAAATACCAAACTTCAAAAAAGCTAAATTTAGCCAACTAAGAGAGGCCATAGGCCTAACTAACTGGGACAAAGTCCTCAAAAATAAAAATACAGCCACAAAATGGGATACTTTTAAAAGCATCCTAATATCTAATTGTGAGAGGTACATACCTAACAAAAGGTTAAGGAAAAAACCAATGTGTATAAACAGAACTGTAAAGAAAGCAATAAATGACAAACAGAAAGCATTTAAATCACTAAAACAGGAGGGGAGTGAGGAAGCATTGAAAAACTATGAGGAAAAAAATAGAATATGTAAAAGACAAATAAAAACAGCCAAACTAGAGACCGAGAGATTAATCGCCAAAGAAAGTAAAACTAACCCTAAAATGTTCTTTAATTATATAAATGGTAAAAAGTATAAACCTGAAGTAATGAGGGGGGGAGTTGCAGAGAGCGATGAGGAGAAAGCAAAGCTACTAAATATCTTTTTCTCCACTGTATTCACTGAGGAAAATAAACTGTCAGATGAAATGCAGAATATAAAAGTAAATTCCCCATTAAAAGTGCCCTGTCTGACCCAGGAAGAAGTACAGCAGTGTCTTAAAAAGATTAAAATAGACAAATCGCCAGGACCGGATGGCATGCACCCCCGTATCCTAAGAGAATTAAGTAATGTCATCGCCAGACCCTTATTTCTGATATTTAAGGACTCTATACTGACAGGGAGTGTTCCACAGGATTGGCGCATAGCAAATGTGGTGCCAATATTCAAAAAGGGTCCAAAAACAGAAGGCTGGTAAGTTTAACATCTGTCGTGGGTAAACTGTTTGAGGGTTTTCTAAGAGATGCTATCTTGGAGTACCTCAATGAAAATAAGCAAATTACTCCATATCAGCATGGCTTCATGAGGGATCGGTCATGTCAAACCAATTTAATCAGTTTCTATGAGGAGGTAAGTTCTAGACTGGACCGCAGCGAATCAATGGATGTCGTATATCTGGACTTCTCCAAAGCATTTGACACCGTACCACATAAAAGGTTAGTATATAAGATGAGAATGCTTGGCCTGGGAGAAAATGTCTGTATGTGGGTAAGTAACTGGCTCAGTGATAGAAAACAGAGGGTGGTTATTAATGGTACATACTCAGATTGGGTCACTGTAACTAGTGGGGTACCACAGGGGTCAGTATTGGGCCCTATTCTCTTCAATATATTTATTAATGATCTTGTAGAAGGCTTGCATAGTAAAATATCAATTTTTGCAGATGACACTAAACTGTGTAAAGTAATTAACACAGAAGAGGACAGTACACTGCTACAGATGGATCTGGATAGACTGGAGGCTTGGGCAGAGAAGTGGCAGATGAGGTTTAACACTGACAAATGTAAAGTTATGAATATGGGAAGGAATAATGCAAGTCACCAGTACATACTGAATGGTAAAATATTAGGTAACTCTGACATAGAAAAGGACCTAGGAATTTTAGTGAACAGAAATCTAAGCTGTAGAAACCAGTGTCAGACAGCTGCTGCCAAGGCCAATAAGATAATGGGTTGCATCAAAAGAGGCATAGATGCCCGTGATGAGAACATAGTCCTGCCACTTTACAAATCACTAGTGAGACCGCACATGGAGTACTGTGTACAGTTCTGGGCTCCTGTGAACAAGGCAGACATAGCAGAGCTGGGGAGGGTTCAGAGGAGGGCAACTAAAGTCATAGCTGGAATGGGTGGACTACAGTACCCAGAAAGATTATCAAAATTAGGCTTATTCACTTTAGAAAAAAGACGACTGAGGGGAGATCTAATAACTATGTATAAATATATCAGAGGTCAGTACAGAGATCTCTCCCACGATCTATTTATCCCCAGGACTGTGACTGTGACAAGGGGCCATCCTCTGCGTCTGGAGGAAAGAAGGTTTGTACACAAACATAGACAGATTTTTTTTCCCTAAAGCTAATGGGGAAAACTGGCTTCTACCTCACAGGGGTTTTTTTGCCTTCCTGTCTGGATCAACTTATAGGAAAACAGGAACTTCCGAACTGAGATGGTCAGATGTTTCTTCTGTTTTTCGGTCTCTTGATGAACTATCCCACAAAGATTCAGCTAATATCAAATTAAACTGTATTCAGGATCATAATGAGGAGGATAGCAGATCTTTACTGTAACTTGCTATGGACTGAAAAGGTCCCTGCTAGGAGAACCCCTTTAAGCTCCTGCTCCCACTTAAACATAAATGGCTGTTTGCTCATAGTGACTTTTCAGATCATTCCTTAAAACTCTGAAATTAATCAACACAACCTCAAGAATAGAGTGAGACAACTCCATTCCTAATTAAGAGATGGAGGTAGCGGCCCAATGAAATTGGTACCTGCTTTGCATTCGACCTTTGGTTCCGTAGGCCACTATTACTAGCTTGGCCTACTAATGATGGATCAGTCTTGTGGTTTAAATTGGTCTTGAGATGAGTTTAATCTACTATTCCTAGAATAACACTTGTCATAGTAGTCATTTTTTTTTTCTTGCAGGTTTGGGACATTGGAGGTCAGCCAAGATTTCGTAGTATGTGGGAGCGTTACTGTCGAGGTGTTAATGCAGTTGTGTAAGTAAGATGCTGTTTTTCATGTAGTGTTGAAATAACTCATTTGTTAGCTTGCTATAATTTAAACTATAAAAGGGGTTGTACAGGCAAACAAACTACCCAGTGGTCAGTTACGTCTTTTCCAGCTCTATTTGGTGGGAGATTGGTCTGCATAACCCATTTAACCACCTAACTGTTTTGCCCGAGTCCAGCTCGCGCAGTGTGAAAAGTAGCTAACTGGAGGGGGGAGGGCTAATTTAGATGGTGATATCTCCTCAATGGTAGCAGCTAGAAACATGCAATTGGTCTTGTCTGAAACCAGGCTTTAATACAAGACCAAAGAAACAGAGGAGAAATCACTGTTAGGAATCAAGTCGGGAATAATCACGAGTGAAACCTGTTTTTAATTTCATTTTCAGCTGCATTCACTGCATCCCCATTTCTATCAGTGATATCTTTCTCTGTCCTTCTTTCAAACAAGATCCGTTGCATGTTTCTAGCTGCTACCATTCAGGAGATAGCAGCATCTAAAGCAGCCCTCACCCCTCTAGTTTTCTACTTTTCCCACTGCTGGAGCTCCACTCTGGCAAAGAAGTTAGGGGGTTGAGGTTGTTTCTTACTTCAGGCAATAAATATGCAGTATTTCTTTTTTTTTTTTTAATTCGTTAATGTGGCATACTCCACCCACATAGATCTACTGCCGCTGCCATTCCAGTGACTACTGTGTTCCTGCTGGTCATTACCTCCTGATCCTGCCACAATGGTGATCCACCTCAGATACTGATTGGCTGAGCAGGCTTCTCCAGACATTTTCTGGGTATTGAGACAGGACCAGGAAGTAGAGACCAGCAGGGAGCCGGTAAGCACCTGAGCGATTAGTGAAGGCAAGTATTCTCTGACAAAGACCTTGTCCTTCTTCAGATACAGTACATTCAAGAGGTTTTGTACAATTTTTTTCTTTCTCACTAGGTACATGGTAGATGCAGCAGACTTGGAAAAAGTGGAAGCTTCAAAATATGAATTGCACAACTTACTTGATAAACCACAGTTGCATGGAATCCCTGTAAGTGTGTATATATGTAATAGTGGTGATGTTTTTTTTTTTTGTGTGTGTTTTATTTTTTTTATTTGCAGCTTTATGCCACCTTTTTTAAAGTAAAAGTATATACAGTATGTATAATAAAAGAATTACCGTATTTTTCGCTTTATAAGACGCACCCGAAGATAAGACACACCCCAGATTTTAGAGTAGGAAAATGAGAAAAAAATATTTTTCATCAGACCCCCCATAAATTTCAGGACATCACATCAGACCCCCATCAGACCTCGGAACAGCCCAGTGTGCCCCCATCAGACCTCGGAACAGTCCACCCAGCCCCATAAAAATAAAATAAAAACCTCTTACCTCTCCTGCGCCGCGGCTCTGCTCCGGGTCCGGCGCTCCTCTGGCTTCTAAGGCTGGCGCTGTACTGTCACCTGACTGCATGCAGCGTCAGGTCATAGTGCACGCACTACGTCCTGACACTGTACGCAGTCAGGCCAGTGCAGTGCCGGACCCGGAGCGCAGCCGCGGCACAGGACAGGTAAGAGACGTTTTTATTTTATTGTTATGGGGCTGGGTGGGCTGATCTGAGGTCTGATGGGGGTGCCGCGGTTAAAACATACAAGTGAGCGCTTCCATAATGGAAGGTAGGAAAATAAGAAAAAAATATTTTTCATCACACCTTATGTCAGAACCCCATAAGCCTCAGTATCAGCCAACTGTGCCCCCATCAGACCTCAGATCAGCCCCAGAAGGATAAAATAAAAAACTCACACCTCTCCAGGTCTGGGGCTCCTCTGTCTTCTCCTGCCGGTGCTGCACTGCTGACTGCGTGCAGCGTCAGGTCACAGTGTGCGCACTACGTCCTGACGCTGTACAAGGTCAGGACAGTGCAGCGCCGGCAAGAGAAGACAGGAGCGCAGGAACCGTAGCGGAGCTACAGCACAGGAGGGTGAGTATGTTTCCCTGCTGCCGACAACTATTACATACTAGTTAGCGCTTCTATAATGGAAGCGCTCACTTGTATTTGCTTTATGAGACGCACCGCAATTTTCCCCCTACTTTTGGGGTCTTATAAAGCTAAAAATACGGTAATTGTTTTATAGTTAAACATATTCTCTTCCTACAGTCACTGGAGGCTAAATAATATGTCATTAAAGGGTATATTTTTTTTTTTTTTTTTTTTTAGCATCAGTCATGATCAGTTTGCGTCACTTCCGTCAGAGATCAGTTATTTTTTGACAGTAGAATATTGTAATCATAGGCTGGAGCCTGCTGGAGGCACAGATGCCTATCAAAGAAATATTCCAGTACAGGCCTGCAAGTGGCAGCAATGCACTGGAATGACCTGAATTGTCAGAATTAGGGATGAGCGAATCGACTTCCGATGAAACATTCAGTTGATTTGCATAAAACTTCTAATTTAACTTCTAACGTTCTAATACTGTAAAAAAACATTTTCCGAACTCCTATTCGGTTCCAAGGTATCACTTGGAGCCAAATCTGAGTTCGAAAAATGTGTTTTTTTTTTTTTTTTTACAGTAAAAATGATTTTATGAAGTTATTGCGTGAAGTCTCGTGAGACATCGCAAAGTAATAACTTTGTCTCATGGGAGCCAAGACATTCTAATACTGTATGGAGCTTTGGATATTTCATCTGAAGTCGATTCACTCATCCCTAGTCAGAATAAAAAAACAAAAAAAACATCATGGACATCACTTTGTCTGAAAACGCCTGTACTATTAAAATATATACACATTTATCCCATACGATGTAACAATAAAAACCATCAAAATAGCAAATTACTTCACCTTGATCAAAAAGTCATACATATGCCAAAATTAATAAAAACTACAGATTGCCAGAGAACCCCGCTGATTGGCTGTTCCAGAAGGCCTTGGCACTCCTGTGAGCACTGCGGCTTTTCGCAGCTTACCCTAGGCCAGTGACGTCACGACCATCGGTCACATGACCTAGGCACAGCTCAGAAGTATTCATTGCACAAATTGAATAAAAAGTGATCAAAAAGTCACACACTCCAAAAGTGGTATCAATAAAAGCTACAGATCGTCCTGCAAATAATGAGCCCTCACACAGGTCCATAGACATAACTATAAAAAGTTATGGGGGGGTCAAAATTTCTAAAGTTTTATTTTTTTTCAGTATTAAAACACGAGAAAAACTGTATAAATGTGATATTGCTGTGATCGTACTAACCTGGAGAATGAAGGCAACATGTCAGGTTTTTATAAAAGAGTTACCGTATTTTTTGCTTTACAAGATGCACTTTTTTTCCCCTGAAGGTGGGTGAAAAATGGCTGTGCGTCTTGTAAAGCGAATACTAGTGAGCGCTGCCATTATGACCTGACTCTGCATGCAGTCAGGTGACAGAGCAGCGCAGGCTGGGAAGACGGGGAGGGTGACTTCTGGGCTGATCTGAGGTCTTATGGAGGGCTGATGTGATGTCCTGATCTGAGGATCTGATATGAGGTCTGATTGAAAAAATATTTTTTCCTTATTTTCCTCCTCTTAAACCTGTGGTGTGTCTTATCATCAGGTGCATCTTATAAAGCGAAAAATACGGTATAAAGGTGCCTCTTTGTTTGAAGAAGCATAATAGTGGATGCTATAGTCCGACTAGTTGTCTGACCCCAGAAATCTAATTTGCCAATAAGAAATATAAAAAAAATGGTCCAACAGTACCACATACTGGCAGTAATCCACCAATTTAAATCTAAAAAAATAGGAAATTTAAGTTTTTATATAGAAATGTATTTAATTTCTTTTTATTTATGTTCCTATAGAGGTATTACAACCACTGTCGGGATGTTCCATCAATCAGTAAACTAAGTACACAAAATATATCAAATAATATAAACTAATTTGGATTAAAAATAAACATAAACATGGCATATGTAATATGCGCACATATTAAAAATAATTTTCAGGGCCCATGCGATTATAGAACATGATTTATATCCAGTGTGATATCTGGTAATATTTAGATGGATTATGTGCTCTTACAATTATCAAAGAGCTGGCAGTATCATGTCTTAAATCATGTGCACTCCCTGAATATTAAGGAAATATGCCCCTTATGAACAACCACCTTTGTATGAATCCATGGGGATATATGTAAGGATATTGAGCCTCAGTTCTGCTAGCAGTATTTTTATATAGATTCCCCACAAAGACAGACACTACCTGAACTGCAGAGATGCTTACTGCTCGAGTGCACCCGGCGCTTGAACTTTCATCTATCTACATGTACCGGCATCCTGCACTGGTAGCAACTCCCAGTATGACATGTTGAGACGACGTGGTCCAAGGTTTTGCTCCTCGTCTTGTGCTCCTGTCCACCACCGTTGGCATTGCCTTTTAGTATGACGTACAGGTTACTGCAAGGAGTAAAGTCATCCGTTTACTGAAAGAGCGGCTAATATCAGTCACATATTTGCATAACTCCATTTTTAGTTAATAGGTTTCCGGTTCTCCTTAACAGGTTTTAGTGTTGGGAAACAAGAGAGACCTGCCTGGCGCACTTGATGAAAAACAACTTATTGAGAAGCTGTAAGTACGTGGCGGGGTAATTGGTGTCTGTGTTTAGAAGACTCATTTACTTTACTATGTTAGCTCCTTTGTGGACAGCACAGGGAAAGGCAAAGTCCTATTTGTCAGCAGGTAGCCCCTCACTCTGCATTAGGGTAATGCCCAGCTTTTATGTACAACTTGCACGTTTCTCTGCAGCCATATTGTGAACAGCTTTTTATTTGAGTTGTGTTACTAGTTTCATACCAGTGTGCCAAAAAATTCTTACCACAAGATCTTATCCTGAATAGTACAGTTTTACAATGCTTACTGTGACTTCAAGTGGATTCCAATGTTAAAGCGGGTGTTCCAAGATTTAAAGTTATCCACAGGGTAGGGTATAATTGACTGCTGGGACCCCCACTGACTGTGATAACAGGGGTCCCACAGGCCGAGCATGCACCCTTGCACTCCACTCATTCTCTATAGGACTGCTGGAAATAGCAGAGTGATGTAGTTTGCTATCTCCAGCAGTCCCATAGAGAATTATTGGAACATGTGTACCTTGTTCTTGGGATCGATGGGGGTCCCAATGGTTAGACCCCCAGCAATCAGCTAGTTATCCTCTATCTATGGATAGGGGATAACTTTAAGACTTGGCACAACCCCTTTAAGCATATATGGCCCTTTAAAGGGAACCTGTCACAGTGAACATGCAGTCGGATCTCTAGGCTTGTAATATACTGATGTATATCAATGTATGGACAGTTTCAGTGTATTGTGCTTGTTCATACCAATGCCACATGAGAGAATAATTTCACTAATCTGCTGTTCTTACCTTAGACACTCATTATGCTAAATATTCTGCCTTGTGTTTCTCCTCAGACACCTTTCAGCGATACAAGATCGAGAAATCTGTTGTTATTCTATTTCCTGTAAAGAGAAAGATAATATAGGTATATTTTCTTATTAAATTAGAATTGTTCATCCTGTTCTTAAAGTAACAGTTCCCAACTTTTCACCTACAACCATAAGGGTACTGCCCTTAAGAGGTAGTCAACATGGGCCACAATGCCGCACGCAGACCATGATGTGTGATTTTACTGCAGATCTGTGTGGCATCCAAATTATTGATGGCTGCACGATATTACAGGTTATATCCACAATTAAGCAGCAGTTGGGTCCAAATTGGACAGTGCATGAAGTGCAGTGTTAGGCCTTAGCCCAGCAGGCCCCTAACAATCAAGGATTTGGGAGAAATACTGAAACACTCCGAGAGTGACCTCTGCTTGAAAAAGCCTCATTGTAATCGAAACGTCACATTCTTGGTGAATAAATTAGGAATTGCATTGAAGACATTGAGTGCTGCAGTATTTCTCCCAAATCCTTGCATGATATTACAAGTACACGACTGTTTTACCTGCAAAAATGCACATTTATTAATCTGTTTGAAAGCTGCACTGATCTGCTGTGAAGCCTGATGCCAGCATGGTTTTCAGTCTGTTCGGCCAGACCCTAAATCAGGTGAGATGTGAAGGGGAGCCCTGCCTATCCTAGCAACATTCATTTTAGTGTTCTTGTGGGCTTAGACGGTGGAATGCATGCATGCAAGAATTCCGGTAACAAATGGTCCTCTCTGGGTACAGATATACCTGAAGGGGATGTAACTGAAAGAAATGGATGGATTACTTTAATTCAAAATTTCCAGAAACTGTGCAGATCTAGTCCATTCACCATGTCTGAGGGTGAATTGCAATTCCAATCACGTTTGTCTTCAGACCAACCCCTATGATGACCCCTCTAATGGCTGGCCCCTCAGATAGGTTATACTTACCCTGCTCCCCGGCACCTGCATCGCTTCTGATCACCGCACTGCCATCTCCCTGTTACATGGATCAAAACATCCTGTGAAGAGGGGGTAGGGAATAGCAGGCCGCAACGAGCCTCCCTAGCGTCACCTGTGCAAACAGGGAGATTGAGCGCTGGCCATGTGGGTGCTGGGGAGCGGGGTAAGTATAACCTGCTTGAGGGGCCAAGGCATTAGAGGGGGTCATTATAAGGGTTGGATAACCCCTTTAAATGATCATTTACTTTATACCTAAGGTAAAGCTGGTTATCCTACCCTTGTGACAAAAGTAGTTGCAGCAAAGCCTGTGACATTGCACTACTGCTTACCTTACCCATCCCTAACCTTTGTGAGCCTTGTGTGGAGCTTGTTTGTTTTACCTTGGCTGAAGTGTGCTGTCCTGCTGGGTAAAATGAGTCTTTATGGTCTTCTGTTTCAGACATCACATTGCAGTGGCTTATTCAGCATTCCAAGTCCAGACATTACTGAAGATCCACCACCAAACCATCTTTCCCAATATCTTTTCCATTCTGCCTGTTACATGGTGGCAGAAAGATGGCTGCTACTGGGATTCACACATCATTTGGAGCAGTTTATGCAAGGTTTAACTGCTGGTTTCTGATGCTTTGTTTTTGTTTAACTTGAAAAATTGGAAATGTGGTTTGTGGATCTTTTTATAGTCTGCATTATTGACCCTTTTAGCACTTGCGTATAGGACAACATGTATTGACTTCTGTTCAGTAGTATGTGATGCACAGTTAAATTTAGCCATGTACAGTTTTTTTGTCCATACTCCGACGGTAAGAGGGCCCTTATGCAATATGGGTTAACACAAGTGCATTTTCCTGCCAGCGCATACTGAATTTACTCTTTTGTGCAATGACTGCTCCATTACAACCATGTATTCTGGATTCATGTACTGCATATGTATGTAAGCTACACGTGACCTTGCTTCAACTTACCAAATCCTGATATCTATCTTTGTAGTAAAAACAAATGATGAGATGATTATGAATGTGTACGTATTTGCCTTGGATACTTTTTAATTAAGTTGCTGTAAATATTACTAGAACTCATCGGGGTTGCCTTAAATATATTATGCATAATGGTGTGTGCCTGCCAAAGGTATTTTCTTAATACGTTCAATCATTGTTGGTAAATCTACAGCTAATTGAGTTTACAGCCTATGTAGTATCTGTTTCCACTTCAGATTTTACATTTCTTTAATGAAATGTAAAAAAAAAAAAAAAAATAGTATTGCATGTGAAATGTTGGATTTAAAACTTTTTATACCCTATGCAAATGTTCCAGCGATGTCCTTTCTTTCTAAAAGCCCTTACTCTTGATATCGCCCACTTCCCTTCACTTCCCAATTTTATTTTATTTTTTTTCCTTTTTAACTATAAATCACTCCATGCTATCTACAGATGTTTCCTGCAGATTGTTGTAAATTCTAAATGAAATCATGTGTGGACTACACAAAGCGACCTGCTTCTGTTGTGTCACCAGACATGCCACCAGTATGGAATAAGCACTTTAGGAGGGCCATGTTTCATGTCCCATGACCCTTCCGTTGTCCTCCAGGCAGTAATGAATATCCTGGAAATACATACCAGACAGTGCGTTCTTTAGTTTACTATTTGTGGTATTGCCGTCGTAGTACAGTATGTGAATGCAGTGAAAATGATTGTCTCTGCCTAGAACAAGCTGCCCAAAGGCACAAAACTCAGCTGTAGTATACCATGGTAATAAATTCTGAAGAATCTCTATGAAGTATTGTCCATGCATGTCAACATCAATCAACTGTTACGATGAACTTTGATTCAATAAAATGGTGGAGAGATTTTCTGTGATCCCTACTGATACTTCTGTTTCTTTACTACTGCTCTCGAATAGCATTTAAAGATTGTATGCACCAAATACATATGAGACCATTTTATGTAAATGTCTATCATTAGAAGACAACTGAAATGCATATGTAATGTACTGATATGGTTACCCAATATTTATTTCCCTCGGGCCTGCTTTTTAGCTGGAGTAGTCTGAGACACTTCCCCCTGTCTCCTCATTGGTTCAGGCTTCAGGAAAGCCGGATCTGAAGAAAATAAAGAGCGGGTAACTCTCCTTTGTAGGTACCGTCTGGCATATCAATGTTGCATCAGTTTATAATTATAATTTCTCTCTGTAGCCAAAACCAGGAGTGGAACCTATAAATACCAACTAGAATACTGACCATGTGAAAGCGGCCTTAGTTGTATTCAGTCAAAAGGTTTGTAAGTCCATATCTGGTGATGTTTGTTCTGTAGTTAATGCAATTCCCCCCACCCATAATAATGTAGTAATAACCCGTAGAGGACCTCCACCCTACATGCACGGCACTGGTGTTCGGGACTTAAGGACCATCGGCGTACATGTACAGCAGGCTGATGGGGCGGGTGCAGGAGCTGCGCACGATCAGCGGCACGGACCCGACAGTCACTGACAGCCGGGCCCCAGCTGCATACGTGTTTTCACTGATGCCGACGTATTAACCCCTTGTATGCCGCAGTCAAAGTTGACCACGGCATGCGGAGGGTGGGGTGGCAGAGAAGGCAGCCCAATGCCTTCCATAGGCATCGGGAGTTGCCTTCTATGGAAGCCTGTTAGATCCAGCCCCTTAGGATTAAAGGGAGTCTTTCACCTGTTTTTCACCTATATAACTAACGGCAGTACCCCACAGAAGATTGCATACACATCCCAGACATACCTGTGTGCACTCCAGTTCCATGTCCAGAAAAAGCACTTTTATTCTGCAGGAAAACATCTCCCAAGTGCCCAGCTGAAAGTGAAACTAAAAACAGCTTTCTCTCCCGACTCGATTTCTAACAGCTATATCTTCTGATATACTGGATATAATGCTGTGGTTTGGTATCATTTGAAAGCTTGGAATACCAGCTTTCAAAGAAGGTCAGAACCATTTTTCTATCTGCTACCAATCCCAAGATATGAGCAGCTAAAGCAGCCCTCCCCTCTTCAGTCTGGTTTGCTTTGGGCACTTGCAGCAGCAGAGCTGGGCACTTGGGACCTGTTTTCCTGCAGAATAAAAGTACTTTTTCTGGACATGGAGTATAGACACAAAGTGCACACGGGTATGTCTGGGATGTGTCTGCAATCTTCTGTGGGGCAGAGCTCTTAGTTATATTTGTGAAAGAGTCCCTGTAACAAAGTTTGTTAAATCAGTTTTGAATACCTTGAGGGGTGTAGTTTCTAAAATGGGTGGTTATTATGTAAGCCTCACAAAGTGACTTCAGACCTGAACTGGTCCTTAAAAAGTGGGTTTTAGAAATTTTATGAAAAACTTCAAGATTTGCTTCTAAACTTTTAACGTCCTAAAAAATAAAATGGCATTCACAAAATGATCCAAACATAAAGTAGACACATGGGGAATGTAAAGTAATAACAATTTTTGTAGGTATCTGTTTTAAAAGCAGAGAAATTTGAAATTTTGGAAAGTTGCTAATTTTTCCAATTTTTTTTTTTGGTAAATTTGGGATTTAAAAAAAAAAAAAGAAAAATATTGACTGAAATGTCATGAAGTACAATGTGTCACGAGAGAACAATCTTAGAATGGCTTGGATAAGTAAAAGTGTTCCAAAGTTATTACTGCATAAAGTGAAACATGTCAGATTTCCAAAAAACAGCCTGGTCCTTAAAGGGGTTATCCCATCTGAGACAATGGGGGCATATCGCAGGGATTTGCCCCCATTGCCTTATAGGTGCGGGTCCCACTGCTGGGACCTGCACCTATATCGAGAACGGAGCCCCAAAAGTGAAGGAGGGTGCACTGCACATGCGCAGCTGCCCACCGCTCATTTCTATGGAGCTGCTGAAAATAGCCGAGCGCTGGCTCAGCTATTTCCGTTGGCTCCATAGAAATGAAAGGGAGTGGTGGCCAGACCCTGGGAAACCCGGCTCCAGGCACAGAGCTCCCCACTTCGAACGCGATATAGGTATGGGTCCCAGCGGTAGGACGTGCACCTATAAGACAATGGGACAATGGGGGCATATCCTAGTGATATAAGGTTAAATATGGCAGGGACCTGAAAGGGTTAAGAAATAGCCAGGGGCGTTGCTAGGGTCTTGAAAGTTCACTTGGCACAACCCCAGAGGCATATGACTCTCCCACCCCCCAAAAGTGTATTGAAAACAGTAAAGCTATAACAACTTTTCTATTCACTTTTACTGCTGTACACTGGCACTGGATATTATTTTATAATGAATTTAATGTTATAAGTCCAAATGATCAGTAACAAAATAATACATGTAAAACCATAAATTGCAAGTAATAACTAAATCATAATGCGAAGACTGCATGAGCCAACATTAATACTAATGCAAAGCAAAATGTATGTTGTATTGGCCATTGCGCCAAAGAAAGGAAGAGTGACCAGCATACAGAGGTGAGTAACAGCAATTTGTACACGTAACTGATATCGATTTGGTATCTGATCTCATGGACAGTGTGGGTTTATTCTAAGTAGACATCCATTATTGTGGATGAACTAGGCTAAAAGTAGCCTATGACATATTTTAAAGGGGTTGTCCACTCCTTCACAAATAGTGGTCTAGCGTCAGGATAGGCTCCCTGTGATCAGGCGGCGGCGGACTCTTCACACCCCTGCCGATCAGCTGTTCTGAAGTCGCTCCAAACTACACAGCTCTATCCATTGTGCATTGGAAGTAGCTGGTTACTGCAGTGCTGCTCTCACTTCAGTGGGAACAGTGCTGCAGTAACCAGCTTTGTATACTGCACCATGGATGATTCTGTCTAGTTCCGGCACTGAAAATGCTATATGATCGCTGATCAGCAAGGAAGCAGGCCATCGGGCCCTGGCGATAATGTAGTGATGGCCTAGCCTGAGCATAGACTAGGAGTGGACAACCCCTATAAGGAGATACAAGACAATTAATGTACCATATTTTCTGCTTTATAAGGCGCACCAAACCATAAGACACAGATCATACCCCCCCTCCCCCATTGTTAATCACATCTCATATCAGACCCACCCCCAGTCTTCATCACACCTCAGATCAGACCCCCCATTGTTAATCAGATCTCGTATCAGACCCACCCTTAGACCTTAGAACAGACTCCCAAATTTTAGGCAGTATTTACATAACTATACGTTTTAAAGGCTGCAAATCGCGGATCTGCAAAATACTGATTGCTACCCAACCATATATACGGACACTGCTGTTCACATTTTTTGCGGCCACGTTGAAATGAATGGGTCCGCATACAAGCTGCAAAAATATGGATTGGACGTGGACTAAAAATATGGTCATGTGAATAGCCTCTTAATCAGACCTCTCCTGCTCCAGACAGCGCTACCACGCAGAAGATACAGCACGCCCTTCCTACAGTGCTGCTCTGTGACCTGACGTCGCACAGCATCAGGTCATAGTGCAAAACGTCCTAACATCATACTCAGTCCGGATCCAACTGAGCTCAGGGCCGGCAGAAGACCAGGGAGCTGTAGGTATCTCTGTGTGTGTGTATGTACACTCACCGGCCACTTTATTAGGTACACCATGCTAGTAACGGGTTGGACCCCCTTTTGCCTTCAGAACTGCCTCAATTCTTCGTGGCATAGATTCAACAAGGTGCTGGAAGCATTCCTCAGAGATTTTGGTCCATACTGACATGATGGCATCACACAGTTGCCGCAGATTTGTCGGCTGCACATCCATGATGCGAATCTCCCGTTCCACCACATCCCAAAGATGCTCTATTGGATTGAGATCTGGTGACTGTGGAGGCCATTTGAGTACAGTGAACTCATTGTCATGTTCAAGAAACCAGTCTGAGATGATTCCAGCTTTATGACATGGCGCATTATCCTGCTGAAAGTAGCCATCAGATGTTGGGTACATTGTGGTCATAAAGGGATGGACATGGTCAGCAACAATACTCAGGTAGGCTGTGGCGTTGCAACGATGCTCAATTGGTACCAAGGGGCCCAAAGAGTGCCAAGAAAATATTCCCCACACCATGACACCACCACCACCAGCTTGAACCGTTGATACAAGGCAGGATGGATCCATGCTTTCATGTTGTTGATGCCAAATTCTGACCCTACCATCCGAATGTCGCAGCAGAAATCGAGACTCATCAGACCAGGCAACGTTTTTCCAATCTTCTACTGTCCAATTTCGATGAGCTTGTGCAAATTGTAGCCTCAGTTTCCTGTTCTTAGCTGAAAGGAGTGGGCACCCGGTGTGGTCTTCTGCTGCTGTAGCCCATCTGCCTCAAAGTTCGACGTACTGTGCGTTCAGAGATGCTCTTCTGCCTACCTTGGTTGTAACGGGTGGCAATTTGAGTCACTGTTGCCTTTCTATCAGTTAGAACCAGTCTGCCCATTCTCCTCTGACCTCTGGCATCAACAAGGCATTTCCGCCCACAGAACTGCCGCTCACTGGATGTTTTTTCTTTTTCGGACCATTCTCTGTAAACCCTAGAGATGGTTGTGCGTGAAAATCCCAGTAGATCAGCAGTTTCTGAAATACTCAGACCAGCCCTTCTGGCACCAACAACCATGCCACGTTCAAAGGCACTCAAATCACCTTTCTTCCCCATACTGATGCTCGGTTTGAACCGCAGGAGATTGTCTTGACCATGTCTACATGCCTAAATGCACTGAGTTGCCGCCATGTGATTGGCTGATTAGAAATTAAGTGTTAACGAGCAGTTGGACAGGTGTACCTAATAAAGTGGCCGGTGAGTGTATATGCCGTTGGAAGTGATGGTTGGCGGAAATCTGAAGCTTGCACCCTGGTTTCTAGATGTCCCCCTGTAAATTGCTGTTTATATGGGCTCTGGCCAGCTCTAAAGTGTGTCACTGCCCACAGTGGAGTGCCTTAGAAATGAGTGGTGCTCTACATCAAATGTTGTTTGGGCAAAAGTTTTTTTTTTTTTTTTTTTTTATTTTCAAGCTTCTGGCCTTCACCATATAGTCTGATGTTTTTAGAATGTGTCATGAATCACCTTGCCCCACAGTGTATAGTCATTACAGAATCATCAGTTGTGTAGCCACCAACATTGACAAATGTAGATGTGTAATCCACCTTCTGAACATACAAGCCTTTTTAGCAGCCAACAAATTGGTCTCAATGGGAACACCTTTTATGACTGACCTAGGCTACAATAGGGGTATTCAGAGGTTAAAAAAATGATTTTTCCAAAAAAAAGCCTACCTGCACACAGGTGCAGACTTAAAAACAGAAAATCTGTGCAGATTTATGTGTTTCCGCACCAAAAACTTCACTTTACTTGCGTTTTTTGGTGCAAATTTGATATGGTTTTGCCACAGTCGATAGACATTTCTGTAACAAATCTGGGTATGAGCATATCTTTATAACCCAGGTCAGTTATAAAAGGTATTGGCTGCTAGTAAGGCTACTTTCACACTTGGATTGTTTTCCGTTATCGAGATTCGGCAGAGGATTTTAATACCAGAAAAAAAATCATTTCTGAATAGTGCATCAGCCCGTCTTCCGTTGCGGCAGCATTCCATTTTGTAACCGGACAGAAAACTGCTGTAAGCTGCGGTTTTGTGTCCAGTCCTAAAAACAGAAAAAAACAGGTCTGGCATTGAAAACAATGTAAGTCAACGGTGACGAATCCGTTTTTTATGGAGTCTAATAAAACAGATCCTTCACGCATTGACTTTCAATGTATTTAGTGACGGATTCATTTATTTCCATTTTGATCTTGATACCGGAATTAACACAAGTATGAAAGTAGCCTAAGGAGAGTTTTTGAATTGGTAATGGACAACTACTTCTATGTTCAGAGGTTGATTACTCGATGTTAGTTTGTAGTTGTATTATGGTATGTATACCTTTTCAATTGCCAGGTTTCTGTTGAATGATCCTTCCTTCAGGTAATCCCAAAATCTGGAAACTTGCTGTAGAGCATTAGTCAAACCATGTACAGTTATATGCAAGATAATAGCAGTCTAACATCACTAATGTGTTTAAAGGTGTTCTCCGGGAATTAACAAAATGAAAATATGTAAATATTACTTTATTATAAATATATTCCCAAATACCTTTCATTAGTTATAATGGCTCATTTTGGCTGGGGAGCAATCATTAGGAGAAATAAAATGGCCGCCGTCCTATTAGTACACACAGAACCTGTCCTAATCACACAGGAGGACAAGTTACTTCACAACACTGAGGTAAAGAGCTGCCTCATCCTCCTCTCTGCTCTGCTTGTCAGGGATTATGATCCTGAATACAGTTTAATATAATATTTAACTGAATCTCTGTAGGAATGGAGTCCACGAGGAGACATGAAGTACAGAGAGGACGGACAGGACAGACTGTGGTAATGGAGACTGTATACAAGTGCTGCTGCTCATTAGCCACATCTGCTCATGAACTCAATTCCAACAAAGATTAATCTAAAGATCTTATCATCTGTATTCAGGATCATAATCCCTGACAAGCAGAGCAGAGAGGAGGATGAGGCAGCTCTTTACCTTAATGTTGTGAAGTAACTTGTCCTCCTGTGTGATTAGGACAGGTTCTGTGTGTACTAATAGGACGGTGTCCATTTTGTTTCTCCTAATGATTGCTCCCCAGACAAAATGAGCCATTATAACTAATGAAAGGTATTTGGGAATATATTTATAATATATTTAAGTATTTTCATTTTCTTAATTCCCAGAGAACCCCTTTAATGACTGCTTTTGGCAGAAAATATAATGCAACCAACAGAATAAACAGTCATGAAGTACACGCTGCTAATTGGGTGTAATGGACTCATTTAATGAAAGGAGTGTGTTCAAATTAATAGCAGTGTGGAGTTCAATTAGTAAGGTAATTCATTCTGAGAAGAAACAGGTGTCAATTATGGCCCTTATTTAAATAAGGAGGGCAGCAAATGTACCTGCTGGTTTTAGCCCTTGCTCAGTAAGTAAAATTGGTTGTTCCAGATATTGTCCCGAAGAAGTAAGAACTTTGATCAAGAAGTTAATTGGAGAGGGGAAAACATATAAAAAAAAAAGTGCAGAACATATTTGGCTGAGTTTTTTTTCCTCCCTGGCTGTGACGTTCTCCAATGTGATTGGATCGCAGCACAGCCAGGGAGAAGGAGACTCCCATTGAGAAACCCCCGGGCGTCTCCTCCTCCCTGTACCGATGCTCAGTATTAGCATACTGAGCGCGAAAAATACAGGGGGGGCAGAGCGGGGCACAAGAGCGCTAGTTTGAAAAACCTGGGCGGGTGGCAGCATCAGTGGTGGGTGCCCTGCAAGTAAAGGTATTTACCTACTATAATGTAAAACCATGAAAGGTTCTCTTTAATATGGTAAACAAAACCTAGTAGGAAAAGAAATACTACCATCCGTGTAGATCACAGAATAAGGCTCCCATTCACACGTCCGCAAAATGTGTCCGCATCTGTTCTGCAAATTTGCGGAACGGGTGCGGACCCATTCATTTTCAATGGGGCCACAAAAGATGCGGACGGCACACAGTGTGCCATCCACATCCGCACTTCCGGTCTGCGGCCCCGCATCCACAGACAAGAAAACGCAAGAAAATGCGGAACACACATGGCCGGTGTCTGTGTTTTGAATGACATATGGATGTGTGAATGGAGCCTAACAAGAATAGCAAAGAAGCATCCAATGATTAGCTCCAGGGAAATCAAGATATTTAGTTACCTGTGAGTACTGCAACAATCAGAAGACGCCTACGTGAAGCCAGACTATTTGCAAGAAACCCTGGTAAAGTACCATTGCTGAGAAAAAGATGTGTTTTTTGCGGGGCCGCGGAACGGAAGTGCGGATGCGGATGGCACACTGTGTGCCATCCGCATCTTTTGCAGCCCCATTGAAAATGAATGGGTCCGCACCCGTTCCGCTATTTTGCGGAACGGATGCGGACACATTCTGCGGACGTGTGAATGGAGCCTTATGCTGAAGAAGAAGAAGAAATGCCCTTTGAAATGGATGTTTCAGCAGGACAATGACTCCAAACACACCAGCAAGATTGATGTTATGAAGTGACCAGCCCAATATGCAGAACTCAATCCGATTGAGAATTTGTGGAGTCACATCAAAAATTCTGTTTTTTTTATGCCAAACCAGAAATAGAATCTTTTTGATATTATGGGGGATGTGCAATCACTAGCCCATAGTATTGCTTCCACCTGTTTTGTTAGGTCCTTAGTACGCTTATTCCAAGTTTAGGAGGGATCCAAATTAAAGCAGTGTTCCGGTAGGTCAAAGTTATCCCCTGTTCATAGGATAAGGGATAACTACCAGATCGGTGGGGGTCCTACCACTGGGACCCCCAAAGGTCACAAGTAGGGACGAGCGAACTTGTGTTTTCAACTTACGGTCCGTGGTAGCGGAAACTGAATTCTTAGATAACCCCAACCTTGTACGCCAAGCTTGAAAACACAAGTTCGCTCATCCCTAGTCACAAGAATGGGGGCTCCGTACACCCTGCAGTCCCCCTGCTGCTCCTCTGAAATGACCGGAACGGCCGGTTGCACAAGCATTGGAGATAACCGAGTAGATTGGGGGTTAGGGTGCTAGTATTAGCCCTGATATTTAATAAGAATAGAATAAATTAGGAACTGTTACAGGGCTTACATTCAGTCCTGTTTTGATTATTTAAATTAGACACATGGTAGAGTGAATAACATCACACTGCCATGTGGTTCTATAGTCTTGACCCCGCCCATACCTGTGGTTACATCACAGGTACAATGAATTTTGGGGTAGGCAGGTGTTAATATAGTAGCAATACACCTAGCCACTGGGCATTCTTCAACCAGGCCAGCTTCCTGTGAAATCTGAGATGGAAGAAGTGGGACCATCTGTTTTTATGTTACATCTGCAAGAGTTGTGTGCTATTCCTGGTGATACCAAGGCAACATACTGTAGCTATGGTATAAACTGAGAACAATCCCACGAGCTAGGGGGGAAAGGGGAATATTCACCATTGTCATCTGATAATTGGTGATATTTTGTACTTTTTACACCAGAAACTTCAGAAATTATTGATAATTATTGATATTAATAAGCAATTTCTCCCCTTTATCAGGAACTCTTATGTAAACAGTTATCTCTGCTGGGACTTTAGTTGGGTTCCTATCTTTAGTCTTGCATGGATGCTGTCACGAGCGAGGGGAAAAAGACGATTGCATTTACCGGTAATTGTGAACCTTTTTATCGTCTCAGTCTGTGTGAACCTTTTTATCTACTCAGGTTTCCTGTCTGGATTGGAGGTACTACTAGTATGGGTACTGTCATGGGCTTAAGCAATTACCGATAAATGCAATTTTTTTGTTACACTTTTGCATTAGCATTGGATTCTATGAGAATTACACTATGTTCTTATAGAGCCCTGCCACAGGCAGGCTCTCCATAGGAACTTATGTGTGGCAGCCATCATTCGCACGTGCTCCTGGTTTTTGACCTCACATCTGACCATTGTCAATCGTATAAATTAGTCCCGGGTGCCTGCTGTGCTCACAAGCGGGATTTTTAAATACCAGACCACCAATGTAAATTTACGTGAAGCGGTCAGAAAGTGGTTAAACGGACATCCATGCAGGTAAATGTACTGTATGTTAGTGGTTATAGGGGTTGTGCCATTAAAATAAATGTGTCCTGCCCAACAGATATTGCTGTTATATCACTTTCCCCAAATACCACCATTTATCAAAATTACTTTATTTTAAAGTTATTAGCCTACCATTGCACCATGTGGCAAATCTGACTTGATATTCAGTTGCTGTTGGTCAAGTCCTGCATTGTAATGTTGGACATAGGAAGCTGCACTGGTAAGAACAAGGGGTGTGGTTAGTGTCACATGTCCTGCTGATGTCAGGACACTTCTTACTGCCCTACGGCATGATGGTACAGCAGACACATGACAAAACAGGAAGTAGAAGTCAATCATGGGGATAAGAGAAAACTGAAAATGAGGTAAAATTGAAAAAAAAACAAAAACATCCACAATCGTCTTGTGACGGGGCTCGTTTTTTGCAGGAAGAGCTGACGTTTTTATTGGTACCATTTTTGGGTACATATGATTTTTTTGATCATTCAATATTACACTTTTTTGGGGCAATATTACCATTTTTTGGCACAGTTTTATTTTATTATTATTTTTTAACACTGTTCACCTGATGGGGTAGATCATGTGACATTTTTATAGAGCTAGTTGTTATGGACACGGTGATACCTTTTATGTGTATTTTTTTTTTGTTATGTTTTACATAGTAAAAGCATTTTTGAAAAGAAAACATCTTGCTCTTGAGTTGCCATTTTCTCAAAGCCATATTTTTTTATTTTTATGGCGATTGGCTTATGTGGGGGCTCGTGTTTTTTTTTTGCGGGATA
Source organism: Rhinella marina (assembly GCA_900303285.1). Classification (NCBI taxonomy): domain Eukaryota; kingdom Metazoa; phylum Chordata; class Amphibia; order Anura; family Bufonidae; genus Rhinella; species Rhinella marina. The sequence continues at coordinate 23,492 of ONZH01030841.1, read as the reverse complement.
TGGTGATGGTTTCATTGGTACCATTTAAGGGTGCATACAACTTTTTGATTGCTTGCTATTATGCTTTTTGTGAGGCAAAGTGACAAAAAATGGCTATTTTGGCACAGTTTTTACCCCTGATGGGGTAGACCATGTGACATTTGTATAGAGCCAGTCGTTACAGATGTGACGATACCTAATATGTCTGCATTGTCCTTTTATTGTTTTTATTGTACATGATAGGTGAAAGGGATTTTTTTTTTTCTTGAAACTTTTTCAATTCTAATTTTTTGTGGGGCAAGCGCCCTTCACTCACCTAATACTGAAGGGGACGGCGCAGGTGCGAGATATACACGGAGGACAGAGCCGGGAGGAGGAGACCAACGCTGCCTGGCCCTGTCAATCAAGAGGACCTGGGCGTTACAAGAGGTGGGCGAACGGAGCCTCTAGGAGCAGGTGTAACGCCCCCCCTCCCCCCTCCTAGAGGCTAATTAGCGTATAATAAAACTTAGAATTATACAAAAACAGGCACTAAGGAATAAATATATACCATAGAAAAACCCTTTAAAGATCTTTTCCTCAGGTATGCTTGGTTTACTTGGTATGTTTGGTTACTGCATATGGGACTCAAAAGAGGTACAGTGACCATCTGTCTGCTTCAAACAAAGTTGCATTGGGAGAAAAGGTTTCAATTTTCATGTCAATATCGGAATTGGACCTCCGCTGACTGGCAAGGGGTTGCCTTCTCTGATGAGTCACATTTTCTGCTTCATGAAATGGATGGACATTGGGCGTGTCAGGCAAGAAACATCAGAGAAGAATCAACTTGCAATCATTGCTAGAAGAACACAAACTAGTGATGGCAGTGTTATGGTCTGGGGGCTGTTTTCATGGCATTCTCTGGGCCCACTCGTCCATGTAGAAGGCACTCTCAACTGACTTGGGTAAGAATCCAACCTGGCAGATCATGCACACCTTTACATACTGATTGTCTTCCCTGTGGTGGTTGGGATCCTCCAGCAAGACAATGACATGTCACATGTCTAGAAATGTCTGACCATGGATGGAAGAGCATGACCAAGATTTCCTAGTACGGTACTATCTTGGACCCTTATTTTCCAGATTAAACCCAATTGGTACCACCTTGATCTTCGTGTTCACTCTATGCATCCTCCCCCATGCACCCTCCAGCAGCTGTGGGATGCACTGCAGTCAGCATGGCTCCAGATACCTGTGACCTACCAGGACCTCATAGAGTCACTCCCTGCCCGTCTAGCTGCTGTCCATTCTGCACACATTGGTTACTCTGGATACTAGCTGGTGCTCAGATTATTGGGACTTCACTGTGTAGTTAGCAGTGTTCTGGGGTTGGTAGGGAATGGGATCATATAGTCTGACAGACCTTTACATTTACATATTCACAGAAAATAAGCTCAGTGAAAAAAAAAACCTAGTTTAATGACACTAGTGACCTCAGACCTTGTACCACATAATGTTTTTCTGATTTTTTTTTTACAGAGGACCTGTCACCTCTCCTAAAATATCTGTTTAGTAAATACATTTCTCATGTAATAACGATCCTGGAACATCTTTTCTTATAAGGGCTCATGCACATGACAGTATGTATTTTGTAGTCTGCAAAAAAATGCAGATGACGTCCATGTGTATTCCGTATTTTGCAGAAAAGAACAGCTGGCCCCTAATAGAAGAGTCCATAATGTGGACAATAATAGGAAATGTTCTATTTTTTTGCAGAACGGACATATAGAAACGGAATGCACACGGAGTAACTTCCGTTTTTTTTGGAACAGACACGTAAAGAAAATACTTTCATATGCATGAGCCCTAAGGCTGAGCTCAAACTTCAGTTATTTGATCAGTTATTTCCATTAGTTATTGTGAGGGAGACAACCCCTTTGTGGTTGGAGAAATGATAACAACATCTCCCATGGAGGGTCTGATATATTGTCTTACACTGATTGTACTTTTGGTTATTTGTAAAACTTGTAACTATGTTAAATGTCATTGTAATGTTCAAATTGCTGATTAATAAAAAGAAATTTGAAAGAAAAACACTGAATAGGAGGAATTCGTTCCATTCTCTGTGTAGGCTTCACTACTGGTCTTTGCTCACAATAACTGAAGCAGCCTAAGGGCCGTGCCATTATTTTGGCCAGCAAACAGCGGGGCCGCGATATGCGGGCACCGGCCGTGTGCACCCTGCATCACGAATGCAGACCCATTCACTTGAACCGAATGCTCTAATGCAGAAAGGAGCCACGGAACCCCACGGAAGCACTACGGAGTGCTTCCGTAGGGCTTCTGTCCGTGCCTCCACACCGGAGGCCCTTGCATTGAGGACCACAAATTGTGGTTCCCAATGCATGGAATGGCCGAGCAACGGCTGTGTGCATGAGCCCTTACTCTGTTCCATTCCTAAGTTATTGCTACTAGAAGGTTATAAATGAATATGCAACTGGGTTATACTGGCAGCATTGATTGGATAGTGTCATACGTAACACCCAGATGGTCCTTTCTTCATAAACTTCTAGCAGGAATAATAATGGAATTTAATAGAAATGGAGTGTATGTGATATATATATATATATTTACAGATTTGCTAAAAAATTCACATATATCTTTGATATTGATAGAGCATGCTATCAGAATGAGTTTTGCCATCAGTTTCTGAGCAGGTACTCAAAAGTAACATAGAACTAATAACTATACTGTAAGGCTAATTCCACCAACAAAATCCGTGAGAAATTCTGCATCCCATGCATGTGAATGGGGTTTCTGCAACCCTGTGCACATGCATTGGAAAATTTCTGCACCGATTTCTGTGAGGCAGGTAATGAAAAACCACTGCAGAAATAAAAACACAAAGATTAGTCATATTGAAGGACAATTAGGCTAATTCTTGTGTGGGTCCATAATAATGCCTTAGCCGTGATTCACACAATCGCACTCAGTCAAGGAAACAGCCGCAGTGTCGGCCGCATCTCCGGGACCACCTCGACTCTCCAGACCTGAACTGTGCATAATAGTGATTTATGAGACAGTCAGTTCCTATCAGATCGCAGACATCATTGTGAATACTGGACAACAGACCCACGTCCATCACATGTACAGGACAGATTATCTCCTGGAGGTACCCACTGATGATTCCTTTAGAATGACAGCAAGCAGAGGTCTTGAAAACTGAGAGGATGTGACCTAGAAAGTATATTGCAAATTGTACCTTTTCATTATGCAGTGAATAAGTTTTATTTGCAGAAAAAATAATACCTCTTTATTTTAAAAAAAATCCCAACCGGTTTATATGCACCAGAATTAAACAACCTTTAGAATTGGTTCACTTTTAATGTAGAAGGAAACACTTTCCATTATAAAGCAGTTTTCTGTGTAAGAAAATAAGAATTGGTAGATCACAAAGTGTGTACACTGAATTGGCCCAGCTGCTAGAAGCTGCCATGGTCTTCTACTGACAACTGCAGAGAATTAGAAAACACTTGGTTAGCTGAAACCTTGATATGAAAATGGAGAAGTTTCTTAGGTTCTACACCCTATCACTCCTAGAAAGCCCAAGAAGTTTTGTAACCTGATGGTCTCCACCATCAGCACATTCCACAAGATCCCTCAGCAGGCTTCATACATAACGTATTCGGAGCAGCACCTTGGACAGCAGGTCCTGGTAGAAACTAAGAAATATCCATCCTGGTAGGTACATGAGGGTCACCAGGCCCATGAAGTTCAGAGGGTAATGAGAATAATCCCAGGAACAAGCATTACATTTGCGAAGCCCTAAACCCCAGGAGAACTCCCAGGTGTAGACGAAGAGGATGTAGACTGGAAGTCTTCTCCAAGCCCCCCAGCCTCGGCCATAGCACAGGTAGAAGAAAAGCCTCTCCACTATCAGGCTGCAGCTGCCGTACATGAAGAAGGACCAAAGGGACGTGTGCCCGCTCACGGGGCTGCCCGGCTTCTCCAGCAGGTTGAAGGCAGACGTGAAGAAGACTTCATCCATGAAGCCGTGCATCCCGAAGAACATGAAGCGCAGGACGAGGGGCAGCCGGTGCCCGGCATTGGGCCACACTCCTCCCTGGTACTGCAGCCTGAGGAAGCTCCGGAGGAAGACCTGGGAGTAGTAGATGGCCAGGGCATACTGCAGCCCCAGCTCTGCCGCACTCAGTGCCCGCTCCGGGTGGCAGCCCTGCAGCAGCGTTTTCCGGAGCAGGATCTGCAGGCCCACGAAGACCGAAGGGTAGAAGACGAAGTGGAACGCCAGGGCATTGTCCGGGAAGCTCTTTCTCTGCAGGTAGATCTTCTCCAGGGCCAGGTGGGCGAGGGCATGCAGCAGGCAGCGATATGGGGAGGAGAAGCCCAGCAGCTTGTAGTCCTGGCTGTGAGGGAAGCGGCGGATACAGGAGCTCAGCACATCCAGGGTCAGGCCGTGCATGCCATAGAAATACAGCCTCATCCATACTGGCAGGGGCACTGTAGGAGCCTTTACCCGGGCTCTGACCACCTGCCGCCTCCAGCCGCCCTGGTTCCTGCCCATACTGCCCAGTGTCAGAGCCGCATAGTGCTACCGGGCGCCTGGCACTGCATTCAGCGCCCCTCCTTGTGTGCACCCTACCTCATAGGAAGCCCACCCCCACCACAGTCACCTCAAGCCCAGGATCTGGCATCAGACGACCCTGCTTTGTTCTCAGTCTCTACTTCTTACTGCATCTGGGATCATGTTGCAGGTTGACCTACAGCAGCCTGACAATTTACAGAAAGCTTAAAAGGAGCTAATTAAGGGTCATGACATGCTAGTGTCACCTAATAGTCTCATCGAATTCTTCAGGTGAGGGACATTGTAATTTCCCATAGTTGGTCTGCTTAGTCTTTACTTTGTTAGTTCTGATCAAGTTGTATTTTCTACAACCGATAATGGGCCTCATCTCACATCATAAGACATGTCTGCCGATAAAAATTAGATGTGATCCATAGGTCACAAGCAAAATGTATCCTCATCGGATGATGAGTACTCATTTTTAATGTATTTTAATGGTCTGCTTGGACTGATAGAAATTATTGGTGTTTGATCACTGAGTTTGGAGATAAAATATTATTATAATAATAATAGGATTATAACAATCAGTAGAGGTTCCTAACTGTATGTGATTCATGCAGAAAAAATGTAACAGTTTGCACGCAGCATCATACCACGAATATTTAAAAGGGGCCATATATTCAAATCCCAAATTATGGGTATCATACATTAAAAATAAGTTCAAAACAAAAAATGTTAAAAAGGGTCCCGCCCCAAGGAACCCTGACTGTGATAAGTAAATATTAAAAGGTTTCCAGCAGTAGATTAATTGGGAGCGGCAGACTGCTGTTCCTATGCCACTGCTTCCTGTGTCCCTACTGGTCTTTGTCCCATCTTGACACACAGAAAAATCCTGCTCAACCCATTACTGGCCCAGTGGTGACCCACCTCAGCCAGAGAATGGCTGCACAGACACTTCCTATGTGTTACTTCTGCTTGTCTGGTTTTCCAGTATTGATGAGAGATAATCAATATTAGATTGATGGATGTCGGACTTCTGATACCCCCGCTGATTGAGTTGTCAGAGCAGTTGTAATTATACTACACGATAACTACAGTGTCAGCGGCGTGCAAGTAAACATTAAAGAGAACACACTGTCACAGGCAGGCAGGTGCTGAGGTCCCTTCCACAGCTGATTGGCTGGAGTGCCAGGAGTTGGGCCCCAACCGATCTGATATTGATGACCTATCCTGAGGTTAGGTCATCAATATCAGAAAACCACTTTAACTCAATCTAAGCGCACTGCCCCAGTGTTTTCCCCGCTGGACAATCCTGTTTAGGGTATACTCACATGTGGCATAAACCCTGTGGATCTGCTGCCCTGGATCTACAGCTTTCTACCACCCCAGCAAAGTGCATAGAAAAAGTTATCCACATGCTACAGAGCTTTATAGGGCAGTTAAATATGTCTATCTAGTTCAACCATGGGATGGGTTGTGAATTAAAGGAGTTATGCCAAGAATCCGAACACTGGGATTCCCACGATCCAAAGAACAGTGGTCCCATTCCTACTCCTCTGCCCTTAAAGGGGTTGTGCATGCGCTCTGCTACTCCCTTGATTCTCTACGGGAGCACCAGAGTTAGCCGAGTTTAGCGTTTGGCAGCATCATGGTGGGCAAGACCATACAGCGGTTTAACAAGACAGATTCCACTCAGAACAGGCCTCGCCATGGTCGACCAAAGAAGTTGAGTGCATGTGCTCAACATCATATCCAGACGTAAGAGTGCTGGCAGCATTGCTGCAGAGGTTACAGGGGTGGAGGATCAGCCTGTCAATGCTTAGACCATACGCCGCACACTGCATCAAATTGTTCTGAATGGCTGTCGTCCCAGAAGGAAGCATCTTCCAAAGATGATGCACAAGAAAGCCCGCAGTTTGCTGAAGACAAGCAGACTAAGGACATGGATTATTGGAACCATGTCCTGTGGTCTGATGAGACCAAGATAAACTTATTTGGTTCAGATGGTGTCAAGCATGTGTGGCAGCAACCCGATGAGGAGTACAAAAACAATAATCTTGCCTATAGTCAAGCATGGTGGTAGGAGTGTCATGGTTTGGAGCTGCATGAGTGCTGCTGGATGTGGGGAGCTACAGTTCATTGAGGGAACCATGAATGCCAACATGTACTGTGACATACTGAAGCAGAGAATGATCCCCTCCCCTCTGGGCTGCAGGGCAGTATTCCAACAAGATGACCCCAAACACACCTCCAAGACGACCACTGCCTTGCTAAAGAAACTGAGGATAAAGGTGCTGGACTGGCCAAGCATGTCTCCAGACCTAAAGCCTATTGAGCCTCTGTGGGGCATCCTCAAATGGAAGGAGGAGGAGGACAAGGTCTCTAACGTCCACCAGCTTTGTGATGTCATGTAGGAGTGGAAGAGGATTCCAGTGGCAACCTGTGAAGCTCTAGTGAACTCCATGCCCAAGTGCTGGTAAATAATGGTGGCCACACAAAATATTGACACTTTGGACACAATTTGGCCATTTTCACTTAGGGGTGTACTCACTTGTTGCCAGTGGTTTAGACATTAAAAGCTGTGTGAGTTATTTTGAGGGCACACCAAATTTACACTGTTATACAAGCTATATACTGACTACTTTACATTGTATCAAAATGTCATATCTTCAGTGTTGTCCCATGAAAAGATATAATAAAATCTTTACAAAAATGTGAGGGGTGTACTCACTTTTGTGAGATACTATATATATATATATACACATATACACCGTAGTTTTCGCTTTATAAGACGCAGCTGATGATAAGATGCACCTAGGTTTCAGAGTAGGAAAATAGGAATAAAATATTTTGAACAAAAAGGTGGGCAGTATTAAGAACCATTAGTTTAATTAACAGATGAGGAGAGATCTTTTTATCCTAGAACAATACACCTCTGGTCATCTGGAAACCCCAAAAACTCCTCACTACTGTCCGAACTCAAGCTCAGTGGCTCACTATTACTGGTATCACTATCACTGGTGTCTTCATAAAGAATACCATCTTCAGAACCGTCCAAGGCATTACAGATTTTTTTAAGGATTTTTTTTAACAGTTTCATCCTTCACAACTTGCCACGATGACTTCACCCACTCACAGACTTGAGTGATAGTGGGCCTTTTCATCCATCCAATGGGTGAAAGGTCATGATTCCCAGAAGCCATCCATTTGTTTCACACCTGTCGCTTAAAAACCTTAAAGGGGTTCTCCAAGTTATATTTATTGTTGACCTATCCTCAAGATAGGTCATCAATATCAGATCGGCGGAGGTATGACACCCAGCACACCCGCCGATCAGCGCTGCCTCCTCTTCATTGTTTACCTGCTTGCTGTGACATGGGTAGCGGTGAGCAGGTGTAATTACACCTAACCGCCCCATTCATTTCAATGGGAAGGATCGCTCCCATACAAGTGTATACTACAGAGCCGTCCCATTGAAATGAATGGGGCAGTTAGGGGTAAATACACCTGTTCACCGCTACCGATGTTAAGGCTAGGATGTAAACAATGAAGAGGAGGCAGCGCTGGTACAGCGCGCGCCTCCTCTTCAAACAGCTGATCGGCGGGGTTGCCGGGTGTCCTGAGGATAGGTCATCAATAAATATAACTTAGAGAACCCCACTTGTTAATTGAAACATCCAGAGGTTGCAACTAGCTGGTAAGCCCCAGGAATTAACGCTAGATGAGTGTTCTTTTTTGTGGGTTTACTGATATGTGCCCTTAACTGGTCAAGCACTAGTAGGGCTGGCTTCTTCAGAAGCCTTCCAGGTCATTTGGACCACACTTTGTCGACCCATATTTTCATGCCATTTTCATCCATCCTTTGTCGTGAACATTCACAATAATGCCACTTGGAATTGCCTCTTTTGGCATGTTTTTCCTCTTGAAGATCAGCATTGGTGGCAGTTTGGTGCCATCTGCACAGCAGGATAACACAACCGTGTAATGGGTTTTCTTGTGTCCTGAGGTTTTCACCGTTATGATTTTTGCGTCTATCACATCAACAGTTCTGTTTGATGGAACATCATGGACTTCATCCATATTCCCAATCTGGCCTTTTTCATAGCCATTTTTTTTTCTTGCATCCAGCACAAATTTGTGAAAAGACTTAATCTTGGATTCATATTCTTTTGGCATTTTTTGCGCAATTCTACTTTTGGTGTGCATAGCAAGGCCACATCTCCTTATGAACCTAGAGCACCAAGATGTCGGTCCAATAAAGTCCTTTCTCTGCAGCTATACGCTTGGTCTCGTATATTCTCATTTTAGTAGAGACTGAAAAGCCATTGTTCCTTTGATGTGTGACGTTATTTCCATGTCTATCTGTGGCCATTTTGCAGCAAACCCACGAAAAGTATGTTTACTTTTATCTGCTTTTTCTAACTGATCCCTTCTGTTTCCTCCATTCACACATCATTTTTTCAGTAGGTGGTGGCCCGAAATGTCTCTCAGCTGCCCTGTTTCCATGCTCTTTGGCGTATTTTATCACCTCCAGTTTAAAAGGGATCTTATATGAAAGCCTTTTCTACTTTGACACCTTTCTAAAAGTTTTCTACAACAAAATACAGTAATATGCATTGTGTCTTTCATAGTTATGGGGACTGAGCTGAGAACATCTGTGGATGACACTGTTATGGGGGGATCTGTGGATGACACACTATTATGGGGGATCTGTGGATGACACTGTTATGAGAGATCTGTGGATGACACACTGATGGGGGATCTGTGGAAGATGCACTGTTATGGGGAATCTGTGGATGACGCACTGTTATGGGAGATCTGTGGATGACGCACTGTTATGAGAGATCTGTGGATGACACAGTGTTATGGGGGATCTGTGGATGACACAATGTTATGGAGGATCTGTGGATGGCAAAGTGTTATGGGGGATGTGTGTATAATGCACTGTTACTGACTATTACCCCCAGCATCCTAAAGAATACACTGATGTACTGTAGATACTGTACATTGGTGTATTCTTAAGGATGAGGGGAGTTATAGTCAGATTAAATATAAATACTGTCCAAGGACTGTACTAATATTACTAATACTAATATTGGCTGCAGTAAATGGGTGGATTCCTATGGATGAGGGGGTTATAGTCAAATTTAATATAAACACATGCCAGTTACAGAACAGTCCCTGGACAATGTTTACATTAAAGGGGTTCTGCAGTTTTTTCAAACATCAGCATCTGATCGGCGGGGGTCCGACACCCGGGACCCCCGCCGATCAGCTGTTTGAGAAGGCAGCGGCGCTGCAGGAGCGCCGCGGCCTTCTCTGTGTTTACCGCAGGCCCAGTGACGTCACGACTAGTATCACTGGCCTGGCCGGGGCTAAGCTCCGTTCACATGAATGGAGCTTAGCCGCGCCCAGGCCAGTGATAGTAGTCGTGACGTCACTGGAAGCTGATTGGTGGAAGCAGGGGAGCAGGAGCAGTTCCCGTCGGCGCTTATCACCAATCAGCCCAAACGGTGCAATATTAGCCATATTCACATGAATAGAGGTGAGTTGCCTTACCAGATGCAGCCCATGGACAAGAGTGGCACACCAGTGTTCTGTATTGCACAAGGTATGCAAGAAAACAGGCCCAAACCATACTACCGCCACCACTGTGTTTCACAGATAGGATGAGGCTTTTATGCTGGAATGCAGTGTTTTTCTTCTCCAAACATAATGCTTCTCTTTTGAACCAAGAAGTTCTATTTTGGTCTTATTTATCCAAAAAACATAGTTTCAATAGCCTCCTGGCTTGTCCAGGTGATCTTTAGCAAACTGCAAGAATGAGCAGCGATGTTCCTTTTGGTGACCAGCTGCTTTTTCCTTGCAGTCATACCATACACACCATGATTGTGGGAATAAAATGAGTTAATGTGAAATGGTCTTTAGTAGCTTAAAGGTTACTTGGGGTTCCTTTGTTATCTCGAAGATTATTACATGCCATGCTCTTGGTGTGATCTTTGTTAGGCTACTTTCACACTAGCATTTTTTTTTTTTTGTTATAATAACAATTTTTATTTTATTCCAATTTCAGACGATACACTTAAATCAAGGCATACATAATAGATTTTACAAATCATAGCATACCAAAACATAAACAGAAACCGGTCACGGTACATAGGTTTAATAATTCAGCACAAGAGCACTTGTGGAAGAAAAAAAAAAAAATTATAGAACATTCAAGTGGCGTATCCTCTGTAGGTCGCCCAACTGTGCCATATTTTTGAAAACTGAAGTGGAGTGTGGGTCTCCCAGTGTGCTAGTTGCTCGAATCTGAAAATCTGGTCTCCCCTAGCTTTCCAGTGAGCCAGTGTAGGTGACTCAGGTTGCTTCCAGAGTCGTGCTACTAATATTCTTGCTAGCGCTAATAGAGGTTGTACCAGCCGTTGTTGTGTCCGAGACAACTGTGTATCGGTTAGCACCCCTAATAGGCAGATTGCTGGTTGGGCAGGGATTAACGACTGTGTTATGTTTGAAATGGTCTGACACACTTCTTCCCAGAATGTCTTTATCAATGGGCATGTCCACCATATGTGTAAGTATGATCCCCTAGCCGACTTGCACCTCCAACACTCTGGTGTCAAATTAGGGTACATTGTGGCCAATCGATCTGGTGTGTAGTGCCATCTAGTGAGCATTTTAAAATAGTTTTCTTGTAGCTTCACACATTTAAAAGAATGGGAAACAGATAATATAAAAGCGGTATCTCTCTCTGAAAATTTAGTCTGAAGATCTTGTTCCCATTTGGAGATATACCATCTCTCTCTCGGTGGGATAAGTGGTAACAGCTGTTTATAAAGAGAAGATATTATTTTATGTGGTTCTCTTTTTTGTGATACTAGTTTCTCAAATACAGACTGGGAGTGTGTTTCTGTCTCACCTCCCTTAAGATCCCAGAAGTATTTCCTAATGTGGTACTTGTGAAAGGTAGAGAGGTCTGCCTTACGTGGGTATTCTAGTATAGCCTCTGAATACATTGACCTTTCAGCGTCCCATAGATCTACCATCGGGGTTGACAACTGTTTATAAGATCTAGGAAGAGTATCCCTGAAAGTCTTAGGTGTATCATACAATGCATCTCTCACTTGCATTATATGTGAGGTATGTGTTACCAAGACCTTTTATAGACCTTGTTGATGCCACATATCTGCTGTATGTCTTGTGAGCTTGTTGGGGATATCTCCATCTCTGGAGATAGGATGTTTCCTATTTAGCAGCAGACTCCGTAGTGGATGTTTACACATGGCAGATTCTGCCAAAAAGTCTAGTCTGTCTGGAGGTTCTCGTAGCCAGTCCAGAAGTCTGGCCCCTTGGATAGCTCTATAATATAATTTGAAGTCGGGAAGTCCCATGCCCCCGTCCTTAGCTTGTTGTGTAAGGATTGCATGTGAAAGCCTGGGTCTAGCTTTTCGCCACAAGAAGGAGGACAATATGGCACGTAACCTAGCAAAAAAAGTATTAGGTAGTTGTATTGGGAGGACTTGCAGGTAATATAGTATTTTGGGCAATATCACAGTTTTTATAAGGGCCTTCCTCCCGAACCAAGAAACAAAAGGTATCTCCCAGTTGGCGATTAAGTCCTCAATCCTTTTTAGCAGTTTCCCAAAATTTTCCTTATACAATTGGGAGTAATCCCTGTGGATCTGAATTCCTAGAAAGGGAATCGTAGTTGATGCCCAATAATACGGCGTTGTTCTTTGTAAGTGCAGGCTAGTTTGTGCAGAGAGGGTTATGTTTAATAGCTGTGATTTTGTGGGATTGATCTTGAAGTAAGATAATTCTCCGAATTTCTCAAAGATATCCCAGATGCCTGGTAAAGCCTCTTCTGGGTTCGATATAAATAACAGAACATCGTCAGCAAAAGCGGCTAATTGATGTATGTGATCTCCCATTTTGACCCCCTGTATCCTATTGTCTTGCCTAAAGGCCTGAAGCACAGTCTCTAAAGTTAGTACAAATAGGAGTGGGGAGAGAGGGCAGCCTTGGCGTGTGCCATTACTAATTGTGAACCTGGGTGATAATGTATCATTGACCCAAATCTGAGCACTGGGTTTAGAGTACATGGACATTATAGCATTTATAAAAGGATCTGGGATCTCAAATTTCCGTAGGGTTCTCTCCATAAACAGCCAATTTACCCTGTCGAAAGCCTTCTCAGCGTCTGTGCTGAGAAGGACTAAGGGCAGATTCTGAATGTTAGCATGTTGTATGATGTGTAGGACCCGATGGGTGTTCATCTTTCCCTCTCTCTGTGGGATAAAACCCACTTGTTCAGGGGAAATCAGGTCAGGCAATAGTGACTTTAACCTGTTAGCGATCAGCTTGGCAAACAATTTTAAATCATTATTAAGCAGGGATATAGGCCTGTAGTTGGAGCACAGTGATGAATCTTTCCCCTCTTTGGGTAGGATGGTGATATAAGCATGTAGCATTTGTGGTGGGAGAGTTTCTCCCATCAATGTCTTGTTACATACGTTTAACAAGTGGGGTAATAGCTCAGATTTAAAAATTTTATAATATGGAATGGGGAGACCGTCCGGTCCCGGGGCTTTGTTAGATGGTGTATCCCCCAATGCTTTTTCCAGTTCCTGGAGGGTGAAGGGTCTAATGAGGGAGGTTCCCTGCCCTGGCCCCAAGGTAGGTAGCTTTATTGTGTGCAACCAAGCATCTATCTTCCGCTTCTTTTCCTCTATCATAGATACATCTAATGAGGGGTGTAAATTGTATAGGTCACTATAGTAGGTGCAGAACCTTTTGGCTATATTTTCCGTATTGCGTATGGGCTTAGCATCTGCGGATTGGACCATTGGGATAAAAGCTTTTGCTTTCCTTTTTTTGATCTGTGAAATCAAAAGTTTTGACGCCTTATCGCCGTGAGCATAATATTTAAATTGAGAATTCAAAAAGGACTTGGCTGTGTAAGAATTCAGGAGGTTTTTAAGGTCAGTCCTAGCTTTATTGAGAGTTTCCAAGTCATCTGCTAACAGGGTCTGTTTGTGTTTAGATTCCAGTGCCTGAATGAGTTGATACAACTCTACTATCTTCTGCTGCCGTTTCTTGTGAATATGTGACCCTAACGCTACCAGATGTCCTCTTATTACTGATTTGTGTGCTTCCCATAAGACCCCTTTGGATACGTCTGGGGTATCATTTAATTTAAAATAATCAGTGATATGCCGTCTAATTTGTGCCACATTATCTACGGAATCTAGCAGAGTAGTGTTTAGACGCCAGCTACGTGCCCTTTTATGTAGACCGGATAAGTTATAGTGGAGAAAAACAGGTGCGTGGTCCGAGAGGATTATGCTACCTATCCTGATCTTAGAGCAGAGATGTAGTTGTTGCTGTGGGAGAAATATATAGTCCAGGCGGCTGTAAGTGTTGTGACATTGGGAGAAATAAGTATAATCTCGTTCCTCAGGCCAGAACTGTCGCCACACATCAACTAGGGCATTGTCCCGTAGCGCCGACTGTAGAACCGACAGTGCTGTCCGAGAGAGGCCTGGTTGTTTGGACGATGAATCCAGGTGTGGCTGGAGTGCTATATTAAAATCGCCTCCCAGTACAATACACCCTTCTGCAAAGTCTCCAAATTTACATAGCATATCTCCTATCCAATCTCCTTGACGAGCATTAGGGGCATATACATTTCCAAAGGTGTATATTTGAGCTCCTATGATCCCCTTCAGAAATATATATCTCCCATCAAGATCTTTGAGCTCTGCCCGCACCTCAAAGGGAACATTTTTGTGGAATGCTATGCTAACCCCTCTAGAGGCAGAACTGGGAGATGTGCTGTGAAACCATTTATTAAAGACCATGTGGTCAAGCTTTGGAACATGTCTAGTGCGGAAGTGCGTTTCCTGTAGAAAAGCAATTCCTACCTTTTGCTTTACTAAGTGTTTGCAGATTTGGCTCCTCTTTGACGGTGCGTTCAGACCCCTAACATTAAAGGTACATAACACTGTCTCAGCCATTCCTGTTCATAAAGGTGGAGAAAAAGCATATTAATAGGAGTACATCATGTTGGTAAACATATTTTACATTCAGTGAGTTAAACCTGGTCGAGCCAACACTACAAATAAGCACTTTTGGAATTGGCAGAATACTAAAGAGACACGACCATTGTATCAGTGAAGAAATCCCGTACTGTAAGATTCTGTGACTTTGTTCATCAGATCTACCTATGCCTAGGACCATAGAACCAGTAACTTGTAACCCATGACTAAAACATGTCAAACAATAAAACCAACTTATGGTCGACCTGTCCCTGTCCATCACTACCATATATAGTGCATTTATGGATGTTAGGGGATAAAATCGAGCCATCTTCACAGCTGCTGTAGTAACTAGCGAACCACTTAATAAACTATAAAATTGTATAGTAAGTAAGTGAATTATGAGTAAGCTCTAACTAAATATATTTAAACTCCAGGTGGTGTGTGGGGGGTGAGCTATGTACCTACTAAACCTAACACTAGATCCAGGCATTATGATGGCAATCTCATAGTGCGCCGATATAAGATAGTATACATTACAAAAAGTCACTTCTATCAGGTGTCATCTCTGTTGATAGAAGGTAGCTGGTTCAGTCTCCTCGGAGTCATCCTTATCGGAGTGCTTTTCCCTCTGGATCGTCTGTTATTGATAACCGGGATCCAAGGTTCAACTTGCGGAATAGCTGGCAATGGAGCGATATCCTGGGCAATGTTCCAATCTTGGATCTCTAAGGCCTCGATATCCAGATAATCATATATTTTCTGAAGATCCGAAAAACGATCTGACCACCATCTTCCTTCCCGGAGTGTTGACAAGTAAACCGAAGGGATGAAGCCATCGGTACGTAATCTTCCTCCGCCTCAATATTTCCAACAAAGGTCGGAGATGAATTCCTTTTTTTCAGGGTCATTGGCGAGAGGTCCTGGTAGATAGTAACGACTGAACCTTCAATAGGTGGCAATTGTGATGTTCTGGCCGCTGATAGTATCATCTCTTTCGATTTGAAGCTGGACAGTCGGCAAATGACATCTCTGGGATTTTCGCTGGGTTGGGGAAGTGGTCTAAGGGCTCTGTGCGCTCTGTCCATAGTCAGATCTAGCGAGTTTGATCCCAAGATGGCGGCGAAAAAATTAATTAACGTAGCTTCAAGCGCCTCCGGTAGTATGGATTCCGGGATCCCCTTGAGCCTCAAATTATTTCTCCGCCCCCTATTATCTTGTTCTTCGATTAAAGAGTACAGATAATTGACGTGAGCTTGACTAGTATCTAAGTTCCTTGCCACTGCAGTGTTGAATTCCATACCTTCTACTTGGGCCTGCTCCAGTGCCTCCACTCTCCCATTCATCTGGCGCAGGTCCTGTCTCAGGTCTTTAATCTCCGTTATAAGGGGTTCTAGGGAGCTAGCTAGAAGATCTTTCATAAACGATTTAGAAAGAACCTGATCTTCACAGTGCTGTTCCTCCGCGTCACTCTCATGCTCCGCATCCGTGCCATCTTCTGTGTGTGAGGCCGAGGGAGTGTGCTTCGGCGCCATCTTGGCTTGCTGATATTGTGCCGGTGGCACGGTTCTCCTGATAAAGCGCTCCATCTCTCCTTGATTTTGGGCTGATTTACCCGTTCCTGGAGTGTCTTTGTTCTTATCTTTAGCAGTTTTGCCCATTTTCGGCAGGTTTGGCAGCGTAGATTAGCCTGGATCTGCGAGGTTAACAGCAGAGCTCAGCGCTAAGCGTGCATCCGGCTCTGCAGCGTAGCTCCGCCCCCCCACACTAGCATTTTTAAATTCCGGTATTGAGTTCCATCATAGGGGCTCAATACCGGAAAAAAACGCTTCAGTTTTGTCCCCATTCATTGTCAATGGGACAAAACTGAACTGAGACAACGGATTGCTCCTGAAAGCATTCCGTTCCGTCTTCAGACCGGAGAACAAACCGCAGCATGCTGCGGTTTGCTCTCCGGTCCAGGCATCCGCACCAAGACGGATCCGGAATGACCCCAATGCAAGTCAATGGGGACGGATCCGTTTGGTGTGGACCACACCAGTAATCCGGATCTGTCCTCCATTGATTTGCAATGGGGGGTCATTCCGGATCCGGCTACATACATAGATACATACATACAGACATACATACAGACATACATACATACATACACACATACATACTCACATACTCCAGGGATGCCGCAGCATGTCTTCACGCGCCTCCTGCGCGCAGCTATGACGTTTCCCCACTGCGCCAGCAGAGGGCGCTGTGGGGAATCGTCATCACTGCGCGCAGGAGGCGCGTGAAGACGTTCTGCCGGCGTCCCTGGAGTATGTGAGTATGTATGTATGTATGTATGTATGTCTGTATGTCTGTGTTAACATGTGTGGGGCCGGAGCGCTGCTCTGGCTCCACACATGTATCAGCGTTAGCACGGAATCCGTTGGCACCCTTTAGGTGCCGGATCCGTGCTAACGCTAGTGTGAAAGAGGCCTTAGGCCTTAGGTGTGGCCTTAGGCCTTATCCGTGCTAACGCTGATACATGTGTGGAGCCGGAGCAGCTCTCCGGCCCCACACATGTTAACACAGACATACATACATACATACATACATACTCACATACTCCAGGGACGCCGGCAGAACGTCTTCACGCGCCTCCTGCGCGCAGTGATGACGATTCCCCACAGCGCCCTCTGCTGGGCGCAGTGGGGAAACGTCATAGGCTGCGCGCAGGAGGCGCGTGAAGACATGCTGCCGGCATTCCCTGGAGTATGTGAGTATGTATGTGTGTATGTATGTATGTATGTCTGTATGTATGTCTGTATGTATGTATCTATGTATGTAAGCCGGATCCGGAATGACCCCCCATTGCAAATCAATGGGAGGACAGATCCGAATTACTGGTGTGTCCACACCAAACGGATCCGTCCCCATTGACTTGCATTGGGGGTCATTCCGGATCCGTCTTGGTGCGGATGCCTGGACCCGGAGAGCAAACCGCAGCATGCGGAACGGAATGCTTTCAGGAGCATTCCGTTGTCTTCAGTTCAGTTTTGTCCCCATTGACAATGAATGGGGACAAACTGAAGCGTTTTTTTCCGGTATTGAGCCCCTATAACGGAACTCAATACCGGAATTTAAACCGCTAGTGTGAAAGTAGCCTTAGTCGACCACTCCTAGAGAGGGTAATAAAGGTCTTGAATTTCCTCCATTTGTACACATTCTGTGTGACTGTCAATTGGTGGAGTCCAAACTCTTTAGATATACTTTTGTAACCTTTTCCAGCCTGATGAGCATCAACAAATCTTCTTCTGAGGTCCTCAGAAATCTCCTTTGTTTGCACCATGATACACTTCTACAAACGTGCTGTGAACAGATTTTCATAGATCGCTGGTATTTAAATAAAACAGTTTGCCCACTCACACCTGGTTGATCTCCCACTGATTGAATACATCTGACTCTATTTTCTCCAAATTATCTGCTAATCCTAAAGGTTCACACTGGCCACTCACTGATATGTGATATTAGATGATTTTCCAAAGTCAAATATTTTTTGACTCATTTGTATGACAATTATCTTTATCTACTTTTAGGACTTTAAGATATAATTATTTAGGGGTGAGAAGATATAGTCTTCATTTTCACTTAGAAGTTACACTGTAAGTGGATGAGTACTGAAATGTTAAAAAACTTTTGGCAAAAAGTCAAAGGTAGTGGTGCAACTTCTGAAACAACCTTCTCATTTTATAGTTTCTCTTTCTTTGTTGCTCCTTCCTTTCCTTATACAGTGTATTAAATACAGTGTATTTAAATAGGCTCTGTCACCAGGACCAACCCTATTAAACCAGGTATATAGCCCGGTAGGGTTGATGTAGCTGAATAAAACGATACCTCTCTTTTTCTTCTAGGTATTCACGTTGAAGACTAATAAAGATGAAATGAAGACTTTTATTCATATGCAAATGGGCCATTGGAGCACCAATAGGTGGGCTTATGCGGTTTGAGAACTGCTCCAGCGACGACCCAGGTACTGCAAACATCAAACGCTGAGTTGTTACGCCTGTGTACTTGTTCGCAAACATAGCACGTGCTCACCCTGTCATCTGCTGCTTGCCAAGCAGCGAAGATAATTAGTGCACACATGCCATTGACGTCACTGTATGCGGTAGTGGAGGCGCTGTCTACTTCATCTGCAGTCATCTCCACTTCTGGGTGGAATGACGTCAACGGTGCAGCAGAAAACGGGGTGCGCACCCACCATGTTTGTGAATGAGCGCGCAAGTGCAAAAACTTAGCGTTAGATGTGAAGTCTAGCTCTTCTAAGTGGCGGGGGGTATGTTTGGAGCACCAGGGGTGTCGTCGGAGCAGTGCTTAAGCCACATAAACCCGCCTTTTTGTGCTCTAATGGCTCATTTGCATATTAATAAAAGTTCTGGTTTAATGGGGTTGATCCTGGTGACAGCGCCTCTTTAAGTATTGTGGTAATGTGTACAGTATAGTGCTGGAAGGCGTGTATATCCCACCTAGATACCTCAGCTTGGTGAGATGAAATCCAGAAAGCTGCAGTGGTTTCAGCAAAGTGTAGTTTGCAGAGACAGGTTTGTCCAGATTCTGTTCTGTAGGTTTGGTAGTGGGACCTGCCAGTCCACACCTTTCCAGTACACGTATTTCCTTTAGCTGAGATCACAGGTGAGACCGGCTGAGATAATCACGAAGGGATAAAACAACCCACTGTGTGTGACTGTTAGAGGGAGAGAGAAAAGGAAGCCTGCAGAGGCTCTGTGTGGTCCCACCCAGGAGGGCTGGTCGGCCACGAGGCTGTGTGAAAGCCTGAGTTTTGGGGGGCCCAGCAACACCTGAGGAAAGAGGGGTCGCACGGTCAGAGTCGGGAGGACTCTTGGACCATATGCCCTTAAGGTACTGATGTGGTCTCAGCCAGGAGGCTGCTGGACCGTACGGCTGAGTAAAGCCGGATCTCGCCTCTTGTGTAAACTGCGTCTTAGAGGTGAAGTAGAGACGACCTATGTAGTAGGTAGAGCCCAGAATGGCAGGTGTTTATTTTGGTTGATGTTTACATTTGTGCTGGTGCTGGAGTGCCAAAATAAAGCACCATTTGGACTTTAACCCCGTTGCCTGAGGAGAAATCTGTCATCGCAGCCTTGCTTGAGAGAGAGCAATCCCTTACAGTATGTTTGTGCTAAATGTTCATAAAACTCCTACATTGGTTGTCCACATTACTGTTCCCTGTACATTACACGCATGTAATATGTGAACACATACAGTACGTCTTCTATTTAGCTTAATTTCCAAAAACACACAGAGCATCTTGAAGGGTTTTATCCCAACTGGTTACTGTCACTTTGGCTTAGCATAAGGTCATTTGTAAGTTTAGTGAGTGCAGTTCGGGTAGAGAACAAGAAGTCATGAACAATTAGCAGTCAGATAAACCAGGCAGACCAGGATTAGGCTGCTAAGCCAAATGATGAATGAAGAGCTGACTGCTTTAGAAAGGAAGTAATCAGATTTTGTGCATAAATGAAAGAGAACTTGCATATATCTGTCAGATGGTGAGAGATCTAACTGCTCTGTTCACATCTTGTCAGAGTTTTACATTCTGTGTAGACTATGAGAATACACCGGCGAATACATGAAAGTAGCTACAGGGCTCCATTCATCTAAAAGCTAAAAGAGTCCTACATCAGTATACCAGGAAAAATGTAGTCAACTACGCCTTTCTATGTCAGGGCATCCCACAAAAAAGTACACTATTTGGTATTCTTTTTTGTGCATGGAAATTAATGGACAATGTCTTCCACTTTATGAGAAGTATACATCAAAGCAATACCCCTGACAGTAGGCTCTAACAAGATATGAACAGACCTTAAGATACAAATGCTTGGGTCACCAGGGCAGATTTTGGTATAAGTTGAAGGCAGGAGGGTAGATTCTTCTTCCATTTTTACAGGGTCAGAATTGAAAATGATGTAAAAAAAAAAAAAAATTAAAAGGAAGGATGAAGGTGTTAGGAGACTGTGGTAGGATGTCCACTTGTTTTCAGAGGTCTTGCTCATAGATACAATAATAGATGACAATCTACCATAAACAATGGTACAGGGCAGGAAATAAACAGTACATCAAACACCCAAGGTATACCAACATCAAAAAATTCATCATCACCAGTCCTTCAACTGCATGGCAGCCCCACACTCACCCGACGCGTTTCGCCGGTATGGCTTCGTCAGGGGTGAAAAAAGCATTACCTTCATTTACAGTATTATTGTTAGTGCATGTGCATGTTCCCCACACCTGAGGTTGTATGTTTTTACCTGCTACCTCCCCCTACTGTGGATTCCTCCATCTTTTATGTATTTTATATCAATAAAGTTTTTGTAATTTGCTATAGGTTGGTGGTATTATTATTAGGGCACCACATAGTCTTTTTTGTAGGTTTTGTACATAGGTGTACTGACTGTAACAGACCACCAATTTTAAAATTACAGTGATCCACTGACGGACGATGGACTTGGCTGTATTCAACTCCGCTTTCTCTGTAACTGCTGGGCCTTCTCCACTTTGATTGACATACCAGGCGTTATGATTAGGCTTGAGCGAATTGAGCTTCGGATCATAGATCCAAAGTCGATTTATTCAAAAACTTTTTTGATACGTTTCCATACAGCATTAAAATGTATTGGCTCCTTATAGGCAAACTTCGGAACGCCCAAAGTTGTGCAAGACTTCGGTGAATTAGTACGGTATCCCTATCTGCAGAATACCGAAGTGGGAAAATAGAAATCCGAAGTGGGCTTTGGGACTGGCTGGTATCTCGGTATCAAAGCCCAATTCGGATTCCTATTTTAAAATGTTTTTAAATATGCAGATAGGAATACCGTAGTAATTCACTGGAGTCTCGCACAACTTCTGGAGATACAAAGTTTCCCTACACAGTACATTTTAATGTTATGATCTGAAGCTCGATTCGCTCAAGCCTAGTTATGATGTTATCACTGCCTGCACCTGTCAGTCAAAGTGCAGAGGGTGCGGCAGTTTCAGAGAGAGCAGAGTCCCTAGGAGCAATAACAATGTCCCCATTGCTCCTGAGGTCTAATGGGGGCACGGTGAGCTGATCTGAGGTCTGATGGGGGCACAGTGGGCTAATATGGGGGCACAGTGGGCTGATCTGAGGTCTGATGGGGGCAGAGTTGGCTGATATGGGGGCTGATCTGAGGTCTGATGGGGGCACAGTGGGCTGATATGGGGGCACAGTGGACTGATATGTGGGCTGATCTGAGGTCTGATTGGGGTCTGACATGGAGGGCTGATATGGGGGTCTGATGTGATGTCCTGAAATTTATGGGGGGTTTGATATGAGGTCTGAGGAAAAATATTTTTTTTCTTATTTTCCCACTCTAAAATCTGGGGTGCGTCTTATATCATCGGGTGCGTCTTATAAAGCGAAAAATACGGGTAATATTTTATTAATGACTAATGTAGCCAGTCTGTAGCTGAACTACTCTACAATCAGCCTCACATGTAAGCATATGACCAGGATCATGGTGGGCATACATGCTAACTTCACAAAAAGTTATAATTTAATACATTTTTAAGAATGATTGTAGTGAGATTTTGTTAGAGAACTTTAGAAAAAGAAGTTCTTTAGAGGATACAGTAGCTCTGTAGAGATTCAACTAGTCTAAGGATCACCTTGATGAAGCTTGATGATGCAGGTTAGCATGTACCGTATTTTTCACTTTATAAGACGCACTTTTTCCCCCCAAAAGTAGGGGGAAAATTGCGTTGCGTCTTATAAAGCGAATACAAGTGAGCGCTTCCATTATGGAAGCGCTCACTTGTATGTATAAGGTGACGGGACCCCCCAATCAGACCTCAGATCAGCACACCCAGCCACATAAGGTTAAAATAAAAAAACTCTCTTACCTCTCCTGCGCCGCGGTTCTGCTCCGGGTCTGGCGCTCCTCTTTCTTCTCCGGGCTGGCACTGCACTGTCCTGACCGCGTACAGCGTCAGGACGTAGTGCACGCACTATGACCTGACGCTGCATGCAGTCAGGTGACAGTGCAGTGCCGGCCAGAGAAGGCAGAGGAGCACCAGACCAGGAGCAGCGCCACGGCGCAGGACAGGTAAGAGAGGTTTTTATTTTAACCTTATGTGGCTGGGTGGGCTGATCTGAGGTCTGATGGGGCACATTCTGTTGATATGAGATCTGATGGGGGCACATTCTGCTGATCTGAGGTCTGATGGGGGCACAGTCTGCTGATTTGAGGTCTGATGGGGGCACATTCTGCTGATCTGACATGGAGGGCTGATATGGGGGTCTGATGTGTGATGTCCTGAAAATTTATGGGGGATCTGATATGAGGTGTGATAAAAAATTTTTTCTTATTTTCCTACTCTAAAATCTGAGGTGTGTCTTATCATCAGGTGCGTCTTATAAAGCGAAAAATACGGTAACTAAAAATGTAAAAACCATAGTGCTTGTAGTTTATGTGCAATACTTTTGTGAAACATTTCCATTCAAAACTCAACGTGTTGTAGAACTTTTTCCTTATTCACTGACAGGATGTGATCACTGTCAGCCATGCTACAAATATAGTGGAGTTGCAGCTTAGTATTGTTCACAGTCTAAACGTTGGCTAGCTCATATTACAATTTCTACCCTGGCTCCATTTCCCTCTTCCCTGTTAGTACACCTTTACACATGGCTTGACGCAGAGTAGAGGCTGCTGTAATCACAGGGCTATATCTGCTAGCTTGTTCTGTCTACAGACACAAAAACATAGTGTAATCTATGAGTGAAGTATTCATGTTAGACCTCTTTTACTCATCATTGAATCACAGATGTGTGCCGCCCATGTTCTCCACAGACAGCACACATACCCATTCATTTTAATGTGTTTACACATCAGTGATTT
>ONZH01030840.1:0-86482 GCA_900303285.1 Rhinella marina | reverse complement strand
ATGTAGGATGTTCTGTTATTTTGGGCGTAGTTAGAGGCATGGCCTAGTAAAAATAAATTTGCTGCACCGTGCTACGCGCCCCGCACATAATGTCCCTGTTTCCTCTTTTCAAAAGTTGCGAGGTATGGAGCAGTGAGGAGTCAGTTAGTGAAGGAAGTGGGTCCAGTCAGTAAGAAATCCACCATGAAGTTATCACTTTAGCCACCTCGGCAGTGACCAGGCTGAGGGAGGTTGGTGAAGGGATCATCACAAGCTACCCAGCAAAGACCAGTGTAGACTGGGGTATGGAGCAAGTCTTGTGGAGATAGCAGCATTCTCTAGCTTATGGACTCCACAGCACCTAGTGACCAAGAGAAGCCTCCAGCACCTGGACACACCACTGCAACTAAAGTGTGCACCACATTCCTCTATGGACTGTGTGGAACAGCTTCTATTAGCAACCAATACAAAGAATGGAGCAGAAGTCGCATTCCTGCTGTTAGGGAGAACCGTGCTGTAGGTGGCAGTAAGGAAGAAAGAGCAAAAAAGACATGGAGAACAAGATGATATTATATCCAGTACCTGGCTGTTAGGAAGTGGACCAGTTAACCTAATAAGCACATATAAAGGACTGATTGATACCAGCAAAAGGAAGTACCGTATTTTTCGCCCCATAAGACGCATTTTTTTCCCCCAAAAGTAATGAGCGCTTCCATTATGGAATGGACTGATGAGAGGCAACGGGGGCTAATGAGAGGCGCTGGGGCCTGATGAGAGCCATATGGGGGGCTGAAAAGAGGCATATGGGGGTTAATGAGAGGCATGGGGCTCTTATTTGAGGTCTGATTGGGGGTCATTCACATTGGGGTCTGAACTGAGGTCTAATTGGGGGACCGATCTGAGGTCTTATTGGGGTATTATTAAAATTGGGGTCTTATTGGGGCTGTCAGCTTAGGTCTGATTAACATTGGGGGTCTGATTGGTGTTCTGACCAGAGGTTTAATGAAAAATATTTTTTTCTTATTGTCCTCCCTTAAAACCTAGGTGCGTCTTATGGGCCGGTGCGCCTTATAGGGCGAAAAATACGGGTATATTAGTGTCATCAGAACACTGAAGTCTGTTAGTACCTCATCTGAGCCAGTTACCTGGAATTACAGTACTTTTTCCACCTTTGCACCCAAGGGTGCTGGTGTCACAACAAACAGGGACCCTGCCTATAGCACCTAAAAATCACCATCAAGGGCACCTCAACAGGCAGGAGAACCCCTTTAGCCCAGATAGTTCCCCCGAGGGAACCCAGTGCCTGGAAAATTCAAGAGGTATGAGTACTTTTCAAGGCACTGTATATTCACTTTGTAAACCTCCACAACATTCATTCATTTCTTTTACATTTCAGGACTTTCACAACAGAAATAAATTCTGTTAAAGGGGATCTGGTACAACATACCTTGAAATAAATGTGCTCTTGGCAGCTGAATCCAAACCCATTTGTCCCATGTTGATAGGTGGTCCGAATTAAAAATTATAAGTAATTTTATATTTGGCAAATTAGCCTCTTGGTGTGATGGGGAATTACCATTGCACCTCATTGAACCTGGGGCTCCGCTAACTTTCTGCGGCTGTGACCTCCCTGCACCAGATGACAGGGCCAGGACGTGTAGAGGTAATCACATCTTGACCTGAAATCCTGATCGGTACGCACTGTACAGTACTGAAGCTTGCCGAGCATATAGATGCATGCGTGGTACAGGTTCCATCTGGCCATGGAGTGTCAGTACTGTACAGCATATGTGTGGATCAAAGATGCGAACATTCTGCTCATATGTCTTTAATTTCTTAATATCTTGAAAAATGAAAGCTGTTCCATGATTGGTTGCTGTGGACCACAAAAAGTTTTTCTTTTAGAGAGTTTTAGGGAATTTTATAAAACTCTCCCTTATTTTTTTGAAGTTCATGGTTTCTAAGATCGTTTTTGATCATTGCCTTGGTGTAATATTCATCCTCTTTTCAGATTTAGTCATTCAATGACTACATAACATTCTGAATACAAATAGATTTTTCTTAAAGGGGTTGTCCCATGAAAAATATTCTATATTTTTCAAACCAGCATCTGGATTTGAATGCTTTTGTAATTCTATGCAGTTAAAAATTTAGTATAGCCACTTCTTTGTTTCAATAACATCCCTTAGGTGGACGCACATGCTCAGTTCCATTCTCCAACTACAATCAGTCGGATATTACAAGCTGTGACAGTTACTAGAAGAGAGCTGCAGCTAAAAAGGACACACCCCCTGAACAGCAGCAGAAAGTATATGTCTCCTGATAAAGGACACGACTCTGAGCTGCCAGCTTGAAATAAATCTAGCAGAGCATTTGGATTTGAATTTTGGGAATTCAGGATCCATGATGGTTGATTTTAATTTCCTACATTAATCATAGCATAACTCCTTTAAATCATATACTGAAGAACAGTTTGGTTCTAACAATAACACAAAATTCACTATAATTCCAGATGGCTGCACGTTATCAAAAGAGACAATGTTAACAAGAGGCATTGCTTTGGAAAATGCCCCAGCTCAAATTTCTAAAGGAGAAAATGTGGAATTCAATTGCATTGGAAATATGGTTCCAAGTCAGTCACTTACGGTTACGTGTAAAAATGGTGAAATACATTACCCCCGCTGCATCAACCCAGGTATGTTTGATGAGGGCAATTTATACTACTGTCTTGCTTTGCACTGTATAGAAAAAAGGTAAGCACAATGTCCTCACAGATGAACGGAAGCATAAGAAATACTGCACAGGAATATCGATCATACAGTACTGGCCATGTCCGTGTATGGAACTACTATGAATAGTGGTCGCTTACTATCACACCTGCCAGTGCCACCCGGCATCTTTATTAACTTTTAAGTGAAGCCCTGTTTGTTAGAAAAGATGTCAGGTGTCTGCACACAGCTGTTATGGACAGGTATATTCCGAAGGTGCAGTGAAGTTGCAGTTTTTAAATTAATTGGAAAAAAAAAGTTGTTTTGACCCAATGCGGTTCTTGTAAACTCAAAGTAAAATATTTGTGGTAGTCAGAATAAAATGACCGCACCATCTGATGCACTGCTGAGTGAGGCAACTAGGGGCACAGCATTAGTTTCTCTAAGTTCCTCCATCCTATTACTGTTTTTAAGGAGTCACTTTGCAACAGTGCCACCATGCCACCACTGCCACCAGACCACCACTGCTGCCTTCAGTCTTCCACTCTGGTTTCGCCTTCCAGAGTGCTACCCACTGCCACCACTGCTACCCACTACCACCATTGCTGCCACCATCATACCTCCCTGTTCAGTTGTTACTGTGTTGAGTTTTATGCTGCTGCTCAGGTCTCTGTGGGTACATGTAGGAAATGGACAGAACACCTGCTGGGCCTTATCTGTGAGCGCGATCTTGACTAGCCACAGAAGTGGGGGTTGCACAGGAGTTGGTGGTTGCAAAGAACTTGCTGGGAGGGTTGCTGTTCAAAAATTTGCTGTGGGGCCCAGTCATTTCTAGTTACACCACTGCTTAGGATATAACAATTTGCCACATTGTATCAAAATGTTATCACAAACCAACCAATAGTATAAACGTGCCTAGCCATAAACTACATTTTTCCTCCAGCATGAGCCATTACGATACATTTGGAACATCTTTAGACTGTCTTACTACCACGCTGTTCATTTTAGACAGGATTGAACGGGATTAGTCAGTGTTACTTCACATCTGTTTTTTTTTTTAAATGGTGTGGCTCTTGTAGCTTTATTTTTTAAAACGTTCATGGGGTGGCCATATTGAAGAAACACTCTTCCTTTCTTTACTGTCTGTATAGTCTGTGACGCAGGATGTATGTGCTTCTCAAGGATTTACTTGAGGCACAATAAAGTTGTTCCCTCTGAAGAACCTATTACAGAAGCTGGAGCTCTGCAGTGTGCTTCACTCCTCTCCGAGTCTACACAGAAACTCACCCTCTTTTCAGGAAGAAGAAGCAGCCTAATGCTACCAAGAGGGGAGGAATAGGGTGGTTAGCCAACCTTTGCTAACTATTTCCTCACTGGTAGATACGGCCAAATAACATGAAAATACAACAATATATAACAATGCAAATTACATACAATAAGATTGCAGATATCCCCAGTTCAAAATTTTGTATAGAAAACTGAGTCATTCTATAAAATCTATGTGTATAGCGCTAAGTGATATTTGTTCTTTTCTTTGTTTCAATAACATCCCTGAGGTGGATGCACTTATTCAGTTCCTCCTCCAACTCCAATCAGTCAGATATACTGTTAGAAGCTGTGAAACTTACTGGGAGAGTGTCGCAGCAGAAAGGACACACCCCAACTGACAAAGGACATGCCCGGCCAGCTTGAAATAAATCTAGCATAGCAATTGGAGCACTGAATGGGAGGAGCTCTGGATCCATGTTATGTACAGGGCTGGTTCTAGCTTTGTTAGAGATAGTCATGTACTATATGATGTCTGATTTTCATTTTCTACATTAGTCATATGATAACTCCTTTAAATATCATATATTGAAGAACTGTTTGGTTCTAATAATAGCATAAAATTCACTACAATTCCAGATGGCTGCACGTTATCAAAAGAGACAATGTTAACAAGAGGCATTGCTTTGGAAAATGACCCAGCTCAAATTTCTGAAGGGGAAAGTGTGGAATTTCATTGCATAGGAAATATGGTTCCAAGTCAGTCACTTACGGTTACATGTAAAGATGGTGAAATACATTACCCCCGATGCATCAACCCAGGTAAGCAGAGGTCGCAATAACACCTGTGCATCATAGACGCCTGTACTGACACTAAGGGGTCGATCAGACAGCCGTGGTATTGCGGATCCGCAAAAATGTGGATCCGCAATACCTCGGATGCCGACCAGCACCCCGTTCAAAATGCCTATTCTTGTCCGCTATTGCGGGCTTTTGAAGTGAACGGGGCCGCATCTATTCCGCAAAATTGCGGAATAGATGCGGACCCATTCACACAGTTGTGTGAACGGGCCCTTAAGTCTCATGCGTAATAATCCTACCTCTTACTGATGCTGTAGTATATATTGAGTGTTCAGACGGGTGGAAGGCTGCTGCCTGCCAGGGAGGCTATATGATTCCAACACTGTTTACTACCTATACAGTGCTAGGCAATGTTCTTATGGTGGGCTGTCATATGGGCCCACTGGGTGACCATGGGCCCCCTGGAAGCCTTAGGCAAGGTGGATGCCCAAAACACCCTTATGTTTATCCATCACTTGTAGCCAGCAGGGGCATTGCTAGGGTCTCAAAAGATCCGGGGCCCAAGCCCCAATGCATATGGCCCAAGTCTCAACCACCTGCCTCCCCCTTCCACAGCAGCACTTACCTTTCACATCCAGGGCCTCCAGATGACGTCTCCTCTGATGTAGATCTTCTCTGTCATCATCTTCAATCCGGACAACTTCTCTCAGCCTCATCTCTGCAGAGTGTGACAGACATCTTAGTTTCCTCACATTTCATCATCTCCCAACCTGGAGTCCCCACAGAGTTATCCTGCTCCTCGCTGTGCCCCCTAATACCCCCAAATACTATCCTGAAGACATATCAGTGCCCCCCATAGTAATAGTGCGCCTCATAGTCCCACCAATAGTAATTCCCTTCTAGAATGCCCTCATTAGTAATACTGCCCCTGCTCCCCAACAGTGCCCCCATCAGTAGCCCTCCAGTATTAATAATACCCTCACAGAGCCCCCAGTAGAAATAAAGCCCTCCTATTGTTCCCTCAGTGGTAATAAAGCTCTCTAAAGACCCCTCAGTAGTATTAAGATCCCCCATAGTGCTCTTAGTAGAAATAAGGTGGATCTATATATTTCCCTCCTATAGAGGCCCTAGTAGTAATAAGAACATCTATAATGTCCCCTGGATTTATAATACCCCTACAGTGCCCCCAGTATTTATATCGCCACCTCCTGTTATAATGCTCACCCTGAAGTGCCCCCAGTATTCATACTGCCCCCCTGTAGTTATATTCCTCCCTTTAGTGCTCTCAGCAATGATGATTCCTCAGCCCCTCCACCATACAATCCCATGTAAATAAAATTATTTTCCCTCCCTCCGCCGTAGAGTCCCATGTAAATAACATCACTCCCCTCCCTTCAGCCCCTCCAACATACAGTACCATGTAAATAACCTCATTCCCCTCCCTTCAGCTCTTCCAATATACAGTCCCATGTAAATAACATCACTCCCTCCGCAGCCACCTTCAACATACAGTCCCATGAAAATAACATCACCCCCTCCCACAGCCCCCTCCAACTTTCAGTCCCATGTAAATAACATCACTCTCTCCCTCAGTCTCCTCCAACACAGTCCCATATAAATAGCATCACCCACTAAACATTCAGTCCCATGTAAATAACATCCCTCTTTTCAGCCCTAACATACTGTCCCAGTTAAATAACTACTACTCCCAGCATTACTCTGCCTTCACTTACCTCTCCTTATAGCAGACATCAGCAGAGGTTCTTCCCCTAGAGTTTCTTCACTCGTCACTGTGGAGCCTCTCCTGCACTGTTCACCTGATGACATGTGACCATTAATATCATCGCAGGTCCTTCTCAGCTACTGCACCGATCATATGACCTGTGAGGTCACCGCAGGTCCTACACCTGGTGCAGTGCTGTAGATTCGATTGTATTGCCGTCCTGAGGACAGCAATACAATTGTATCTAGCTGGCAGGCAGGACATTTGGGGCCTGGTAGGAAACATCAGGGGCCCAGGCCCCGAATGTTTTAGCCTAGCTACGCCCCTGGTAGCCAGGGTAACAGTATATAGATAACAATCCTTGAAGGGGTTTTCTGAGACTGATCAGTGGATGTCCGACGCCCAATCAGCTGTTTCAGAAGGCATTGGCGCTCGCAGTAGTGCAGCGGCCTTCTCTCAGTGTAGGCCATTTGATGTCACGTTCCTCAGGCACATGTCTTAGGCACAGCTGAGTCTGTATGGGGCTGAGCTGTGTTACCAAGCACAGCCACTAGCAAATGGATGGCGCTGTGCTTGGTGAGGACAGGTCATCAGTAGAAAAGTCTCATAAAACCCTTTTAACACTGGTGAGAAAATGTACTTTGACACATTAGGAAGAATATAGTTCTACCTCACAGGGATAATTTTTGAGGAGTGAATCATTTATACTTTCTTTGCTTTTATCATCCACTCCTGATTTTGGTTTCCAAAACTGCATGTAGAAACCTGAACGTGTGACCGTACCCTTAGGGTCCAAGTACAAAAATCGATAGAAAATGTCAGTGACAATGCTGGTGTCCTCCTAGGGGACAAAGAGGCAATCAGGTCTATCTAATCACAAGGGTAAAGGTGTGACTGCAAGCTCTGCCCCTCCTATAGTTATGACTACTGTTGAGCGAATCAGAGTCCACAAAGTGGACTTCGATTCGAATTTCATGATTAATTTGATTCACCACAAAGCCAAATTTCCTCTTGCTTCATGGTAGCAAATCGATTTGACCTGAAATAGTGTAAAAAACTTTAAAAAATCATACTTACCTGATCCATTTGCCACGATGGCCGGCCGCCACCAACTTGCATGACGTCACCACTTTGGCCAGAGTGATGACGTCACCTTAGGCCACATGAGATTTTGCACCAGATCTTCAAGCAAGATGGTGGCCAGGCTGTCGCAAGGAAATGGATCAGGTTAGTATGATTTTACACTCTGTTATTTATATCAGATGGCGAGGGGTCATTGCACCCACTACTTACAAAGAAATCTGCTTCGTGATTAAGTAAATTGTCACAAAGCAAATTTTTTTTGTAAAAAAGCAGCAGAATTATTTTTTTTAATAATTTGCTCATCTCTAGTTATGACCTAGTTAAAAATATTGCAATTTGTGGTCATAAAGTTAAGGATTCTTAACTTAAATGTTTAAAGGATTCTAGGACATGCCCATGTATTGCTGTTTGATCAGCCCAATTGTATGGCTATATACAGACAACCATGAGCCCCATGTCTTCAGTATTTCTGCCTCATATTTTCAGATTCTGACTCCTGCCAACTGTCAATAGATAAAATTGCACAGAATAATATAGTGGTGCCAAAGCATGCATCCATGGGCAAAGTGTACAGCAATGGTGATAGAATTTATACTCGATGTAAAACCAATTATTTTCGTGCATCTCCAAGTTTAATAGTGGAATGTTTAAATGGAAAGATGATCTATCCAAAATGTGCTCAGGAAAGTAAGTAGAATCTGTCTAATCTTCTTTACTGTGTCTAGATAAAGGAGGAAAATGTGGATATACAGTATGTATGCAGGACAACGATGTTTAGAGTAAAACTTTTCTCCCACCATAGTAATGATATTCAAAAAAAGATTTGACTAAACAATATACTGTAATTAGGGACATTTATCAACTGTTTTACTCCGTGATTGTGGTGTAAAAAAACACACACAAATTATTGCTCACACGTTATTTCAGTCATAATTTGTGACTCTTCAGTTCTCTCACCATTTTAGAAAAGCGTGAAAGATAAAGAGAAGAAGAGGCTGCACCACATGTGCCATGTCAATATATAAGGGGATAAGTAAATAGGATTAGGATACGCTTACCATAGGGGGTTGTGAGGAGTCACAACCACTGTAGAATGCTGGTAATTTTTAATACTCTACCAGCATGCGGTGTGATCCAGGCTGCAGCCGCAGTCTCTCTGTGGTGCCTCAGTAGGAGAGGTATACACAAGGAAATTATCCAGAGGCGCAAAAAAGTGTGGTAGTTGACCGCTTGTCACGGCGCTGCTTAGAGGAAGCCAAACTAGTATTCCCAGTTCGGTAAGAAGGTAGCTTTATTTAGGAGATAGTCTATGCATTTCGAGGGTAGAAGATCCCTCTTCATCAGGACAACAGCTCCGTAACAAGCGGTCACTACCACACTTTTGTGTACCTCTGGCCATTTTAGAAAAGTGGTACTAAAAGTTGCTTTCTATATGGTGGTTACTATACTATTTTGGAAAAGGACACATACAGGGTACACCTAATGGGCATTTCTGTAAGTAGACATAAAACTTGATATTCTTTATAGCTACTTTAACGGGAGTTTCTGTGAGCGTTACATTGATGACCTATCATCAGTATTGGATCGCTGGGGAGTCCGACACCCGGGACCCAGTGGCATACCTCCAATTGAGGCAGACCATGCAGCTGCTATGGGGCCTGTTGGGAAGGGGGGCCGCAGTGAACCAAAGGCCCTACCCCGTAATTATGTTCAATATAGTGTTCCTTCCAGCTTCAGTCTAGAATCCCTATTATAAGATGTCGTCACAGGTCCTGAACATCTAGTAAGGGAACTGCACAAAGAATAGTGTAGTTTTCAGGTTAGAAAAGTGCATCTGCCAGAACCTATGATGACATCATCCTCATCATCACAGGTCCTGCACCATCTAGTAAAGGAGCTGCACAGAGAATAGTGTAATTCCCAGGTTAGAATGGTGCATCTGCCAGGACCTGTGATGACATCATCACAGGTCCTTCAACCCCAAGAGCATGGATTAGAACTGAACCATGAGCTCTGCATTGACACTACAGTGGAGTGATAAGAAGAGGTCCTCTCCTTTTCTCTTCATTTGCCCCCCACATTCCCTGTTTTAGTCCTCCTGTTAGTAGAAAATATTTTATCATTCAATATTATGAATGTGTAATATTTAACATGGAGGGACTTTTATTAGAAATATCAAAATGACCATAAATAATAGGTGTTACTCTCTCACCCACTGTAGACCACCAATAATAAGACATGATGACCCTCTAGATATACTACCAAGAATACAAACCCACCTATGTGTGAATATAATAAGGGGCATTGTGCAATCTACACTGTGGGGAATAACAGTCTGACATGTTTGTTTGCCTTAGCTTTCCAAATTGCCACAAACTGTTGTGATTTTGCAGTGGTTATAGAAAAATGTTACTACAAGGCAAGACATCAATGCAAAGTGTGAAAACACTTAGGACAGTGCTGAGTATCTCAAGTGCTGTCTCCATATTGAACCTACTTGTACATTAGCAAATGTCCTTAATACATGCATTTTAAAAGAACTTGTGTTTTAATAGTGTATTCCTTAATAGCCATCACAGAATCATAATGTATATTTAAAATGTTCATATGCTTTGTAGAACCTTGCCGGATAAACCAAGATATATTAGATGAAAACTTTTTGGAATTTGATCCAGACTATGATTATAAAGTGTACTTTGAGGATGGAGAAATCATTCATTTTATGTGCAAAGCAGGATACACTACTATAACTGAAACAACTGGACTATGTGTTAAAGAAGAAATTATCTACCCTGTTTGCCATGAAATCTGTAAGTAAAACTTGACATTTTGCTGATCCAAGAATTCTTTATAGCTACTTTAAAGGGAGTTTCAGGGAGTTTTACACTGATGACTTATCCTCTGCATAGGACATCAGTATCTGGTCGCTGGTGTTGGGGCAAAACCCCCTTCTCTATGATTGTCGGGGTCCCAATTTAATGAAGATGAGCGCTCAGAGGAAATAAATGTAGACTTGTTCAGCTATATCAGATATTTCCTGTTTATTGACAGAACACGTTGCTCTTTATAGTCAAAAACCGCAGATAGGTGGGCGGAGTTCCTATAGTGCAGATGTGCAGTTTCTGTAACTTTTTACAAACATGACATTTACTGAACTACTGAACGAAACCACACATTTTGTTCCATCCCACCCACTCTTCCTGATCACAGAGAGAAGTGTCTGTTTTAAGAGAATGTCAAAAGGTCAGAGACATGCATTTCTGAACCTATAAAGAAGAAGTGGTTACCCTCACAATGAACGTTATATTTATATATATTTAGTTCTGCACTTTCCGGTAAGTAAGTAACTTATCAGAAACATCAAAATTTCTTCTTTCAAATTAATCTTAGTTTAAGATGGAGTCCTGATACAAAATGAATTCTTAATCCCTCACACTGGGGATCCGACACCCGGGACCCAGTGGAGTCAGACCACGCAGCTACTATGGACCTGTTGGGAGTGGGGGCCCGCAGTGAACCAAATGCCCCAGCCCCTAATTACGTTCAATAAAGTCTCCCGTCCAGCTTCAGTCTAGGATCCTTATAATCAGTGGAGAAAGTAAAGGACCTATGATGATGTTATCACATGTCCTGTACAGCCACTAAGGGAACTGCACAGAGAATAGTGTAGTTCTCAGATTAGAAAAGTGCATCTGCTAGGACCTGTAATGACATCATCTTCTTTAGAGATGAGCAAAGTTCTCAAAAATTAAATTCAGCTGCTTCGCTGAATTTCACAAAGAAAATCACTTTGTGACTAATTACTTCATCACAAAGCGTATTTTTTTGTGAGTAGCAATGATGGGGAACGGCGATTGAACTCCTCAGAAGCCGCTGATCGTGGCTAAGATGACCATTAAGGGCTGTCAGGGGTTAATCTGTTTGAAAAAAAAAATACTCAACTTATCCATTTGAACGCGAAGAGTCCGCCTCGGCCATCTTAATTGAATAATTAGCACGAAAGCTTGCCCTGTGTGTGATGACGTCATCACGCTAGCTGGCGTGTCACTGCTCATGAGATTTCACTACAAAGCACAAGGAAATTCAGCTTCCCTAAAATTCGGATTAAAGTCCACTTTGTGAACTTCGATTCGCTCAACACTAATACACAGAGAATGGTGTACTTCCCATGTTAGAAAGGTGCATCTAACAGGACCTCTGATGACATCATCAAAGGTCCTTCAGCATGGATTAGAACTGCATCATGAGCTCTCCATTGACACTAGAATGCAGTGGTAAGAGGAGGTCCCCCCCTTCATTTGCCTCCCTCATTCCCTGTTTTTACTAATATCTCACTCATATACTGTATAATTCTGCAGACAGTTACAATTACCCCTACCTCATGTACCTCACAGTGAATATAATATATAACTGATCGCATATATCTCTATACACTGCATCTATTATACCTCCTACCTCTCACATGAGTACACTGCTCTATATTATACAGTATAATAGATGCAGTGTGTACAGATGTATAGTATATCCAGCAGTGAACTGATATGTAAGTTACAAGTTCTAATAGATGCAGTATGTACAGATATGTAATATATACAGAAGTGTACTGATATGTGAGGTATGAGGCAGGGGGGTTGCTAGGGTTTCAAAAGATCCAGGGACCAAGCCCCAATGCATATGACCCCAGTCGGCACCCCTCCACCCAGACTAGCACTAAAGACATTTCACTTGCTTTATTTGCTGCATAAACACTATCAAACATACAGGACTACACAGCAGCATATACCTCTCACATCCAAAGCTTCCCAGGTGACATCTCCTCTGATGTAGATGTTTTTTTTCCATCTTCTCCATTCGGCAGAGACAACTTCTTTCAGCAGCACCTCGTCTCTGCAGAGTGTGACACACAGACGTCTTAGCTTCCTTACTTTTCTACATCATACCCCAACCCAGAGTCTCCACAATGTTATTCTGCTGCTCGGTGTGCTCCCCAATTCCCCCAAATACTATCCTGAAGAAAAATTACTGCCATACAGATAGTCTCCCTTAGTAATAGTGCTCCTCAAAGTCCCACCAATAGTAATTCCCCTCTAGAGTGCCCTCATTAGTAATTCTGCCCCCAAGAGTGATAATACTCTCCAAGAGTGCCTCCACTAGTAGAAGACTCCTCTAGTATTAATAATGCCCTCACAGAGCCCCAGTAGAAACAAGCCCCCCATTGTTCCCCCAGTGGTAATAAAGCTCTCTACAGTCCCCAATGTAAAAGCACTCCTATAGAGTCCCCTGTAGCAATCAGGACCCCTATAATGTCCCCTGTATTTATAATGCCCCCCTTTACCCTAATTTTCCCATATTTATAATCCCCCTGTAGTGCCCTCAGAAATTATAATGCCCCAGCCATTCCAACATACAGTCCCATGTAAATAAAATCACTCCCCTCCCTTCAGCCTCTCCAACATACAGTCTCATGTAAATAACATCACTCCCTTCCCTTTAGCCCCTCCAATAAGCATTCCCATGTAAATAACTTCACTGTCTTCAGCCCCCTCCAGTATACAGTCCTATGTAAATAACATCACTCCCCTTCCTTCATCCCTAACATACAGTCCCATGTAGTTAACATCACTCCCTCAACCAAGCAGGAAGGTGGTGTAACAGAGTAGAACTGCAACTCCGAGCATTACTCTGGCTCTCACCTTGAATCTATCCCTTCACTTACACAGGGTCTTCTCCACTAGTTCTCTTCACAGCTGAGCTCTGCCCTTCCAGCACTGATTACATGACGGTGACATCATTGCAGGTCCTTCTCCACCCCAAAGCTCTGCCTCTAGCACAGATCACCTGACTGTGATGTCATCACAGGTCCTTCAGCTCCTGCAGTGCCTCCTGGTCAGTAGGGTCTCCCCTGTTTTTTCATTAGAAAGCAGTACATTCAAGGACCAGGCCCCGAATGTTTTAACCTATTGACGCTCATGGTATGAGGTATAATAGATGCAGTGTGTACAGGTATATAGTATGTACAGCAGTGTACTGATGTCCAAGGTATGAGGTGTAAGGTATACCTCTTACCTCACATGTCAGTACAGGGGTGTACATAGAAATCATGAAAAACTCAGTATTGTTCCCCTCCCTCCCCGCTCAAATATATACAATACAATACAATATAAAGTACAATTTAAGTAATATACAGTGTGTGTGTATATATATATATATATATATATATATATATATATATATATATATATATACAGTGGAGGAAATAAGTATTTGATCCCCCACTGACAACGTGTCAGAATTTTATGCCAGCTTTATTTTAACAGTGACTCCTGAAGTGTGTGCACACCTTATAAAAAACTATAAGAAACGTCTGACTGCTGTGCTTGCCAACAAGGGTTTTGCCACCAAGTATTAAATGATGTTTTACTAGGAGATCAAATACTTATTTCCCTCAATGAAATGCAAATTATTTTTTATTTCTCATTTCATGTAATTTTCTCCGTTTTTCTTTTGATATTCTATGTGGCACTGTTAAAATAAAGCTGGCATAAAATTCTGAGATGTTTCATTTATTTTTTTGTATTAAAACTTTTAAAGTCAGTGGGGGATCAAATACTTATTTCCTCCACTGTATATATATATATATATATATATATATACTGTATATACAGTGCCTTGCGAAAGTATTTGGCCCCCTGGAACTTTTCAACCTAATCAACAACAAGTGGGTCAAAATTATTCGGTCCATTTACTTTCAGTTCAGAAAACTCACTCCAGAAGTTCATTGAGGATCTCTGAATGATCCAATGTTGTCCTAAATGACTGATGAAGAGAAATAGAATCCACCTGTGTGTAATCAAGTCTCCGTATAAATGCACTGCTCTGTGATAGTCTCAGGGTTCTGTTTAAAGCACAGAGAGGATCATGAAGACCAAGGAACACACCAGGCAGGTCCGTGATACTGTTGTGGAGAAGTTTGAAGCCGGATTTGGATACCAAAAGATTTCCCAAGCTTTACACATCCCAAGGAGCACTGTGCAAGCGATCATATTGAAATGGAAGGAGTATCAGACCACTGCAAATCTACCAAGACCCGGCCGTCCCTCTAAACTTTTATCTCAAACGAGGAGAAGACTGATCAGAGATGCAGCCAAGAGGCCCATGATCACTCTGGATGAACTGCAGAGCTGGGGTGGGAGAGTCTGTCCATAGGACAGCAATCAGTCGAACACTTCACAAATGTGGCCTTTATGGAAGAGTGGCAAGACGAAAGCCATTTATCAAAGATATCCATAAAAAGTCTTGATGGGAAGATGGATGGAGCCAAATACAGGACCATTCTGGATGAAAACCTGTTGGAGTCTGCAAAAGGCCTGAAACTAGGACGGAGATTTATCTTCCAACAAGACAATGACCCCAAACATAAAGCAACATCTACAATGGAATGGTTAAAAAATAAACGTATCCAGGTCTTAGAATGGCCAAGTCAAAGTCCAGACCTGAATCCAATTGAGAATATGTGGAAAGAGCTGAAAACTGCTGGTCACAAACGCTCTCCATCCAACCTCAAAGAGCTCGAGCTGTTTTGCAAGGAAGAATGGGCAAGAATTTCAGTCTCTAGATGTGCAAAACTGATAGAGACATACCCCAAGCCACTTGCAGCTGTAATCGCAGCAAAAGGTGGTGCAACAAAGTATTAATGCAAGGGGGCAGAATAATTTTGCACGCCCTACTTTTCAGTTTTATATTACAAAAAAAGTTTAAATGATCCAATAAATTTCGTTCCACTTCACAATTGTGACCCACTTGTTGTTGATTCTTCACCAAAAATTTAAAATGTTATATCTTTTTGTTTGAAGCCTGAAATGTGGCAAAAGGTTGAAAAGTTCCAGGGGGCCGAATACTTTCGCAAGGCGCTGTATATATAACTGATTATGATTTTTTTGAGGACAGTGTGTACCCCAAGCAAACCCCTTCCCCCACCATGAACTGTACTTGCTTGTAACCATAATTTGCGATCCACAATGCACGGGAACTGACAGTGGGGCTGCCGGATTCGGATTGTGGACCCATTCATCTGAATGGGGTCCGCGATCCACGTCCGACGGACCGCACCGCAAAAAAGTAGTGCTTGCGCTACTATTTTGCGGTGTGGAGACATGGCCAGAAAGACCATGTAAGCACACCGTAGTGCTTCCGTGGTGTACCGACCCGTGCCTCTGTTCCGCATCTCCCGAATTGCGGACCTATTGAAGTGAATGGGTCACGCGATCCGTGATGCGGGCTGCACACGGCCGGTGCCCGTGTATTGCGGACCCGGCGTATGCGGGCCACAATACGGACACAGGACGGCACCGGCCGTGTGCATGAGCCCTTAGTAAGGGAAACGCGGGTGTGGGGTGTAGAGATGGGGGCTGAGCATAGGTTAAGCAAGGCCCGCTCGAGCCCAGATAGGGACTTGGGATAGAAGATAAGCCATACCGCAGACGTTGTAGGGCAC
Source organism: Rhinella marina (assembly GCA_900303285.1). Classification (NCBI taxonomy): domain Eukaryota; kingdom Metazoa; phylum Chordata; class Amphibia; order Anura; family Bufonidae; genus Rhinella; species Rhinella marina. Next base: position 70,428 of record ONZH01030840.1, on the reverse strand, counting down.
GGGCCTTCCATCCACTCCGCCCCCGACACCATCCCCGTAGCAGTTGTGTGGTCTGCCTGTATTGGCGGTACACCACTGGTGCTGTATATACTAATTATCTGTACACACTGCATTTATTATACCTCTTTTGTGTGCCATGGCTGTTTTGTAATCCCAGTCCGGCCCTGATGGCATACATTATAATATGCAGCAGCAAAAACAGTTCATGGAGTAAGGGGAGGGGCCAGGAATGGGTAGTGGGAGAGGCTATAAATGGGGCATGAGAGACTAATTTAGATTCATGCTATGGGGCCAGTGATTTCAATGTACAACCCTGCTGGGACGCCCGCTGATCAACTGTTTGAGAAGGTAGAGGAACTCATAGCCGAAGCCCTGTCCTGCTTTGCAATGTGATGTCACATTCATCATCACATGATCTAGGTGTAGCCCATCCCCATTGAAGTAATTGGGGATAAACTGCGATACCAGGCACAGCCACTATGCAATGTATGGCACTGTGCTTGGTTTGTTGAGAGAAGGCTGCGGCTAAGTAGAAAACGTGGGAAAAAACTTTATGGTTGAAACTCCAAAGGTTCAACACTAGAGTTCTTTGATAGACTGCATTTGGCATATATGACCTACATCAATAAGCAAAAGCATTAAAACCACTGATATGTGAATAGCTTTGATTACATATACCCATGTTGACCCCTGTCATTCTCCAAAAATGCTTACAATTTCCACTTGGGGAAGAGATGGCATCAGGATTCAGTATGTGAGAAGAGCAAGATGTACATCTTTTATGTACTAAGAATGCCTTTTGTTTTTATTCCTAAGAAATCAGCAGTATAAATGGTGTGTTTAATGTTTCTCAGCTATCAATGTATGGGGGTCTGGGGGCCATGGCAATGCTACAATATTATGGTCTGTGAGTGGCAGTGACACCAGATGCATGTAGATTTCCTTTGAGGGAGATGCAATTGATATGTCTTTAGGTAATTTATTGAATGTATCTTGACATGATGACATCAAAGGAAAATCCTCTCTCCAGCTCTGTCTGACAAACAGGAAATGATTGCAGGACACATGATATGAGATCGCAGGAGAGTTACGGCATGAGTGACATATGAAATTACAACCATAGATAACTTACATAAACCGAATATAACAATAGCCACTAGATGGCGTCAAAGAACATTAATTATAGTGGATAACAGATATAATACTGAACACAATTAATAGGAATCGTAGTTGAAACCCATTAGCGGTCTGCTCATGAAAACAATAGCAGCCTCAGCGGCTCTGGTGGCTTCACTTGCCTGCTGGCCTCTTTTATTCACTTGAATTGCTGGTTCCTGCCATTGCCGGGAGCAGCTTACAGTATATGAGGTGGCTGGGACAGGAGTGGCTGTAGAGTTGCTATATACGCTCGCTCCCATGATCCTGGCCACCACAGAGGCCGCCACTTTACAACCGGCGGAGCAGATGTTGCCAACACTGCTGGATTGCAGCGGTGGCTATAACCCCTGACAACGAGTAGTCTATAAATGACTATAAAATGACACTTTACCAGGAGAGGAGGAATTATATTATATATTATCTGTATATATTGATAATTTAATCTGTAAATTGATAATTTACGTATCTGGTTTGGGATCTGGGGTCTGATTATTTAGGTGTCTCAAGTCTGTTTTTAGGGGTGTGGTCTGAGGTAGCATAACTTATCAATGCTTAAAAGGGTTATTCAAGACTAGAAAAACATGGCTTGTTCTTTTCAAAAACAGCACCACAATAAACACAACTCAGCACTGTGTCATTATATAGCATGCTGGCCAGCAGGAGAAGTGCAGTGATTCGCTGGAACTGGAGAGGATGGGATGGTAGCAGTGGCAATAAGGGTGGTTGTAGTCCTCACTGTGGCTAATCCCTCTCCCTTCGGCACTCCCTGGGCCAGGCGTGCAGTGACTGGAGGGGCACAACCCTTCTTCCCCTCAGGGCACTCCTTAGTATTTGGAGCTCCTGTGTGATGGTGGCTGGGGTGCCCTTGGTGTTAGTTATGTGTCAGGACTTGAACTCTTGTGTCCCAGGCTGCAGCTCTTCCAACTCAGCTATTCAGCTTTCTGGACAGCTTCTGTGATAAACTGAAGCCTAGTTCCCTGTGCTTCTAGTTTCAGTTCCCGCCTCCCTGGTTTGCTCAACCCTGTTCCCTGATTGAACATCCTATTTAAGGCCAGCCTTGCACTTCCTGCCTTCTGAGATTATCGTGCTCTTAGACTGTAATCAAGCTGGTCTCTGCTGGTCTCTAATCTTGTGCATCGACTACTGGCTTCCTCCCGACTATGGTATTTGCCTACTCCTCTAATACTGATGCTCATCTTGTGCATCGACCACTGGTTTTCTCCTGACTACAATATTGGCCTTACAATTACCCCAAGTAGTTGCAATAAAAGTCTCTGATCCACATCCGGACCGTTACATTATGTGTGGAGATCGAATGCAAGGCAGGAGGCCTGAGCTAGACAATAGCTGATGGCAGAACGAGACATTAAGCAGTCCATATCTTGGAGTAACAAGTCCAAAGCACTTTACTGAGGTAGTTTTGGCAGTTCATAAACAAAATCATTGGCAGTAATAAGTTCAGTTTTTCTCCACAGTACATACACAATCTTTCCAAGGCAGAATATGGGCTAGCAGGCTGAAAAGGCATTGCACATGGCAAGGGCAATTTGTTTGCTTTTGGACACTGCTAGGCGGAGGCTTCCGCCTAGCAGTGATCCCGGTGACATCACTGGCTCTGATGGGCGGTCTTTAGTGTTGCCCTAGCCTGCTAAAGACTAACAATTAGTCCTGGTGACTTCACTGGGCTCACTGCTAGGAGAATGAGTGCAGATAGGTTCCTGTCCCCTTTCATGGCACGATAACTAAATTGTTTACCCATGTTAAAGGGGTATTCTCATCTTAGACAATGGGGGCATATCGGTAGGATTTGCCCCCATTGTCTTATAGGGGCGGGTCCCAGCGGAGTATATCCAGAACAGAGTAGGGAGCGCTGCACCTGGAGGACCCTGGGTTTCCGGGGGTCCGGCCACCACCAGGCGCAGCTCCCCGCTGCGCTCATAGAAATGAATGGGAGCGCAGCGCGCAAGCGTGGCCACTGCTCCCATTCATTTCTATGGAGCCGACGGAAGTAGCCGAGCCAGCGCTTGGCTATTTTCGGCGGCCCCATAGAAATGAATGGAGGGCGGCTGCGCATGCGCAGTGCGCCCTCATTCAGTTCGAAGGCTCCATTCTGGATATAGGTGCGGGTCCCAGCGGTGGGACACGCACCTATAAGACAATGGGGGCATATCCTAGCGATATGCCCCCATTATCTAAAATGAGAATAACCCTTTAAGCTCTTGAAATCACATAAACGAAATGGAAAAGTACATTAACCCTTTTAGCAGTGAATTAACTCTTTAGCAGTGATAAACTGGGTCGCTGCAATTGATACAAAGTCCTGACACAGCTCCGTTGACCTAACTATAAAAACAATCAAAAAGAAAAAAAATATTTTTTCAAAGTTTATAATTTTTTTTATATTTATTAAAACACAAGAAAAACTGTATATATAAATGTAGTGTCATTGTAATTGTACTGACCGGAAAATAAAGGTAACGGGTAAGTTATACCTCATAGTGAATGCTGTAAAAACAAAATCTGTAAAACTGTGGTGGAATTGTGTTTTTTTCCAATTCCACCCCATTTGGAATTTTGTTATAGCTTCCCACTACATTGTATTTAATGGTACCATTGGAAAATACAACTTGTTTCCCAAAAAAAAAACAAGCCTTCATCCTGCTATGTGAATGAAAAAAAAAAACAACGTATGGCTTTAGAAAGGCAGTAGTGAAAGGCAAAAATGTAAAAACTGACAATCCAAGGGGTAAATAGGAAAAAGCTCCACATCATCATGGTGAAGTCTTCTTAGGATGTTTAATCTTTCCTCTAAAAACATTTTGCCTTACAGAATCAACTAAACTGGATGAGAAGAGAATATGCTCTTGAATATGTGTTTTCTGATCAATAGTAGGAAGTCCATATTAGAAAACTTATAGTGTATATGCAATGGTTATCTGAAGAACTGAACAAAAGCTGAAGAAACAACTTGATTTAATATGATATAGTAATATTGTATTACCTTACCTTACCTTAGGAAAAACAAAGTGTAAAATTTCTAATAAAACAATGTAAAATAAATAAATGTGGTATCATATTAATTCAAATTGCCATCAAGTCGATTCAATTGTTACAAGGAATTAATGAAAATCTTTTTTCAAGCACCTTTCAAGCACCTTCTGTTAATAGGATAATTAAACCTGTAAATTTAGGGCAAACGTTTAAATGACTATCCATACATTTCATACATTTCTTGTTCTTTAAAGGGGTTGTCTGAGTTATTTTTTTGTCCTTTGCATGTTTCTAACTAGTCAAATACAACAGCTTTTCCATACACTTTCTGCTTCTAAAGCTGCTAGGTTCTCAGGTTTCACTGAGGGTCACATGACCTGTGATGTCAGCTTGCCTCCCTGCTAATCTTGTATTTGTGTACAGAGCTTGTACACTAGACGTCACTGTGCTGGCCACACCCCCTGCTCTGCCGCTGCTGCTATCTGCTCTCTCCTTGTATTCTTTCAGATAAAACATTAACCCCTTCAACCAGAACACACTGAAGGCTTTACAACAGCAGCTGCAGATGTAAAGAGACACCGGATCTGCCCTCCTCACCCTACAGACAGAGCTGATACTGGAGCTGATCTGGAGGAGATGCAAAGTATTGTATTGCACAAGAAAAGTAGGGGGAAGACCCTGTGTGTATCAGCAGTGTCATTGTACAGTTGGGACTTGTAGTCCTACACATACAACATGCTGCTGAGTATTCCTGCAGACATGTCACTCAGGGCAGCTCTTGTATTCACTCCCTTTTCAGAGAAGGGCAGAGATTGTTATTACTGCAGGTAAACAAAGGCCAGAAGAGAACCAGGGAAATGAGGAAATATTGATTTGTTTTTGCCTAAAACTTGCTTAACTTAGTTATATATTGCTGCCCATCAGATTTAAAGTACTATATTTTTTTTCAGAACTCGGACAACCCCTTTATATGAATGAATCTCACACTGATTAGTTTTATACTCTATTGTAAATGGGGTTGCAGCTTAAACATTTATAAAATACATTCATTTCTGCAACACAAAGCTACCACTTATGCGAGAAAACTAAATAAAGATATTATACAGGGTAATCGAGATGATAGGTAATTGTACATTCGTGGCCAGAAGTTTTGAGACTGACACAAATTTAGGTTTTCATGTATTTTATGATGGCAATTTGCATTAAAAGGGTTTTCCAAGATTTTTATACTAATGACCTATCCTCAGGACAGGTCATAATTATCTGATCAGTGAGGTCTGAAACCCAGGTCCCTGCTGATCAGCTGTTTTGAGAAGGCACCGGCGCTTCTGTGAGCACCGCTGCCTTCTCACAGCTCACCAAGCACAGTGCCGTACATATTATAGCGGATGTGCCTGGCATTGGGCATAGTCGCATTCACTTGAATGGGTCTGAGCTGTTCCTAGGCCATGTGATACAGGAAAGTGTCATCACTTGGTCTAGGAAAAGCTGAAGAAGGCCACAGTGCTCACAGGAGTGCTGGTTGGCGGGGGTCCCAGGTGTCGGAACACACCAATCACTTACTGATGACCTATCCAGAAGATAAAATCTTGGAAAACCGCTTTAACTCTAGATTGTTATGAAGAGTGATCAGATGAATTGGAAGTCATCCCTTGCCATGAAAATTAACAATCCCCCAAAAAACTATTTGACTGCATTTCAGCCGTGCCACAAAATGACCTGCTAACATCATTTCACTGATAGCTCAGGAGAATGCGTTAATGAGCACAAGGCAGCTGATATCACTTTGTTATTCTGAATGAATTAGAAGAGTAGGTTGCTTTAAAAGGGATGGTAGGGCTTGAAATAATTGTGTTCTTCTGTTAGCCCCAGTTACTTCCAAGGAAACACGTGCAGTCATTAGACATAGACATGTAAGATTGTATCTAAATCAACCATTTATTCTCTTTAAGAAGAGAGGTTCAATTGCTGTGAAGATGGCTTCAGGGCACGCAAGAAAGTCAGGAAATGCCAGGACCAGCTAGTAAAGGGGATTCAGTCACCACCAGTGCAGAGCTTGCCCAGGAATGGTCACAGGTAGGTGTGAGTGCATCTTCATGCACAGTGAGGTGAAGTTTTTGGAGGATGACGTGGTATCAAGAAGGGCAGCAAAGAAGCCACTATGAAAAGCTTAGCAGACAGACTGACATTCAGTAGGAAGTACAGGGATTGCACTGCAGAGGACTGGGATAAAGTTATTTTTTTCTGATAAAGCCTCGTTCAGACTGTTTGAGACATCTGGAAAAGGTAAGAGTCCTGTGCCATGCCACCAGTAAAGCATCATAAGACCATTCATGTAAGGAAGTTGTGTCTAATTCAAGTTAGCACGCTCACAATGTTGCCTAAGTATCTATGCCAATGGTATCAACACACTCTCCAAGAGCAAATTATCCCAACTATCCATGAGCAATTTGGTGATAAACAATGCATTTACCAGCAAGATGGAGCACCATAGCATAAGGTAAAAATAACAACCGTGACTCAATCCCATTGAGAATCCTTGGTTAAGCCTCAAAAACTGGATGGACAAACAAATACAAAAAATCATGATAAACGTCAAGCACTGACTAGCCAAGAATGGGTTGCCATCAGCCAGGATGTGGCATACAAGCTGATATCCAGCATAGAAGTGTTGAAAAAAGAAGGCTCAGCCCTGGAAATATTGAGTCTCTACATAAACATGATGTATTTTTCAATAAAAGTTAAAAAAAAAACTTGTGAAATGCTTATAATTGTACTTCAGTTTATCATTTTCCAAAAAGATCTAAAAACATGGACAGACTTTGTGAAAACCAAACTTTGTGTCACTTTCAAAAGTTGTGGCCACAAGTGTATTGACACAAGTCTCTCTCTCCTAAGAAGCAGCCTTCTGCAGTAGACATTTTTTGCCTGCCTTTTTGCTGTGCTTTTTCCATACCGGACAATAATTGGAATGTTGTACAAACAAACATTAAACTTACATATACAGATCAAGAAACTACACAAAAATCCATCAATATATGATGTCATCAGAATTTGATGGTGCAGCTTTTCTCTATGCTTCACACTTTGAGGGGAAGTTTGATTCTTAAGGGGCTAGACTTAGGGCTCATCCACATGTTTGCTAAATAGTTTCATTGTTCTGCTCCATTATAAGAGCAAAACACTGAAGATTTCTAAAGCTGTGGTCCATTGCATAAGTATAATTGGCTATTATGGAGTCTGTTGGATTTCCAAACTAGTCCAGTATGCTGTGCTATTTTCCTGCTTTTCTAACAGAGTCTAATGGAGCCTCTAATGTAGCTGTGAATGAAGCTTCATTCTATGTTCTACAGCTGTGCTGCCTGTATCAGTGATAACAATCTGTATGGCATCTAACCTTATCCTGAAAGGAAATGGTAAACTCCCTCAATTTACTCGTTTCCTGGCATCCGCTATAAATTGGTGTCATCCACAATCACACCACAAAGAAAAGAATGCAAGCTAGGTTGCAGGGCTGGCCTTAGGTTACATTCTATGCTGCACCCCACCTACACACGCTTACCTCCGCAACCATTATAGGGTATTAAAGACAGTAAATTAGTAGCAGATTTGCTGGAGAGACAGTTTTTCCATAGACGGGGGCTTTAGATTTCTTTGAGATAATACCACTGCCGATGAGCTGTCAGCCACCGCTCTATCAAGTGGGTGTACATCCCAGAACACCTCCACAATTTGCACCCTGGAGAAGAAGTGATCTACAACCCTATAAAGGGACCCCGAGGGTAGTTCACCATGTTCATCACCTACCCACCAAAACCTATTGTACCTGCATGGCCTCCAGAAATATGTTCAGGAGAAGCCATTGGACCTCTACCCCCCTGGGTCACTGTATGAGCCCCCTACAGCGCCCCATGTTCTTTGCCCCCTATAGTGCCTCATGCTGTGCCCCCTATTGTGCTTCTTGTTCAGTTTCCCCGTATAGTGCCCTATATTCTGTGCCCCCTATAATAGTATAGTGCCTCATGTTATAACCATACTCAACTGTTATCATTCCCACAATGTCATTCAGTGATGGAGGTCTGGCCTCTTCTGGCAAAGGCCTGCATCTGCAGAACGTTGCAGGTGGTGTCATGATGTCATCTCGCTGCCTGCACCACAACAAAATGCACCAACGGCAGAGCAGTGGACCAATGGTTGCCTTGCCCCACCAGTGCTGAGGCCAATGAAGGAGATTGATTATATCTGCATCCTGTGGACGCAGTTGAGCACAGGTGTGCCCAGAAACCAAGTGAATTGACGGGGTACCCTGAGGAGGGAACTGACCAGGGCTTCTCCTTCAGGAGTTCATGGTAAAGTGTCCTATGTGACCCACAAAAGTTGAGGGGGCACATATCTGGCCATAACTACTGTGAGGGAGCACATATCTGGTCATAATCACTTAATTACTTGGAGGAGGCACATATCTGGCCATAACTACTGAGAAGGGGCACATATCTGGGCATAGCTACTGTGTGGGGGCACACATCTGGCCAAAACTACTGAGAGGGGGCACATATCTGGCCATAACTACTTTGAGGGGGCACGTATCTGGGCATCGCTACTGAGAAGGGACACATATCTGGGCATCGCTAATGTGAGGGGGCACATATCTGGGCATAACTATCGTAAGGGGGCATATATCTGGTCATAACTACTGTGAGGGGGCACATATCTGGGCATTGCTACTGTGTGGTAGCATAAAGGGGGAATAATTACTATGTGGGGACTGGGTGGGATTACGTGTTTAGTTATGTTTTGAGCGGAGCACATCGCGCACCGCACATAGTATCCCTCTTCCTATTTTTGTAAAATTGGGAGGGATGGCATATATAATATTTGCATCTAGTGCACTATTTTCTGTTATTTTTCTTTTATAAATGTAGCCATGCACATCTGCTTATTCAGTTGTCACATTGTGCAGGACTTTTTTTTATCTTTCTCCGTGATTTTTGAAAAATGGGAAGGTCCTTAAAGGGATATTACCATCTCAGACATTGGTGGCATATCACCAGGATGTGCCCCCAATGTCTGATAGGTGCAGGCCCCCCCTATGGGACCTGCACCTATCTCTAGAACTGAGCCTAAAAAGAGTAGGAGTACACCAATCCGTTCACTTCGATGGAAATAGCTGAGCCATGCATGCACGGTCTGTTCTCCTTCACTTTACGGGATCTGTTCTAGAGATACAGTGCCTTGCGAAAGTATTCGGCCCCCTGGAACCTTTCAACCTTTTGCCACATTTCAGGCTTCAAACAAAAAGATAGAACATTTTAAATTTTTGGTGAAGAATCCACAAGTGGGTCACAATTGTGAAGTGGAACAAAATTTATTGGATCATTTAAACTTTTTTTGTAATAATAAAACTGAAAAGTTGGGCGTGCAAAATTATTCGGCCCATTTACTTTCAGTTCAGAAAACACACTCCAGAAGTTCATTGAGGATCTCTGAATGATCCAATGTTGTCCTAAATGACTGATGAAGAGAAATAGAATCCACCTGTGTGTAATCAAGTCTCCGTATAAATGCACCTGCTCTGTGATAGTCTCAGGGTTCTGTTTAACGCACAGAGAGCATCATGAAGACCAAAGAACACACCAGGCAGGTCTGTGATACTGTTGTGGAGAAGTTTAAAGCCGGATTTGGATACCAAAAGATTTCCCAAGCTTTAAACAATGCAAAACGATATGTTTGGCGTAAAAGCAACACAGCTCATTACCCTGAACACACCATTCCCCACTGTCAAACAGGGTGGTGTTAGCATCATGGCTTGGGCCTGCTTTTCATCAGCAGGGACAGGGAAGATGGTTAAAATTGATGGGAAGATGGATGGAGCCAAATACAGGACAATTCTGGATGAAAACCTGTTGGAGTCTGCAAAAGACCTGAGACTAGGACGGAGATTTATCTTCCAACAAGACAATGATTCCAAACATAAAGCAAAATCTACAGTGGAATGGTTCAAAAATAAACGTATCCAGGTCTTAGAATGGCCAAGTCAAAGTCCAGACCTGAATCCAATTGAGAATATGTGGAAAGAGCTGAAAATTGCTGTTCACAAACGCTCTCCATCCAACCTCAAAGAGCTCGAGCTGTTTTGCAAGGAAGAATGGGTAAGAATTTCAGTCTCTAGATGTGCAAAACTGATAGAGACATACCCCAAGCGACTTGCAGCTGTAATCGCAGCAAAAGGTGGCACAACAAAGTATTAACGCAAGGGGGCCGAATAGTTTTGCACGCCCCACTTTTCAGTTTTATTATTACAAAAAAAGTTTAAATGATCCAATAAATTTTGTTCCACTTCACAATTGTGACCCACTTGTTGATTCTTCACCAAAAATTTAAAATGTTATATCTTTTTGTTTGAAGCCTGAAATGTGGCAAAAGGTTGAAAAGTTCCAGGGAGCTGAATACTTTCGCAAGGCACTGTAGGTGTTGGTCCAAGAGGTGGCACCTACACCTATCAGACATTGGGGGCATATCCCAGCGATATGGCACCAACACCTGAAATGGGAATACCCCTTTAAGGACCTTAACCTTAAGGGGTTAATGTACTGCCAGAAAATTATGATTTTATGTGGCACATAAAAGATGTGATCACATGATTAACAAGTGTGATTGATGGCACATTTATACAGGACAATTATCACAGAATGAGTGGGTACATGTGGCCTATATGCTTGAACTTTCTCCATTTGTAGGTTAGAGCAAACAGCCAGGACTATATACTGAAAATATTTCATACAATAATACATGTTTTCTGATTTCATGCACATAAGACATGACATGTAAAATGTTATACCTTAGAAATCTAGATGATGCCTGATGCTTATGTTATGTCTGGTCTGTGTAGTAGACAGACAGGGAGTTCATAAAGTGAGGCCTACTTATGGACAAGCACAGAGAAATAAAAAAGAGAGGAGGCAGCGCCTCATGTGTGGTGTTGCCGACACAATGTAGTAATTAAGGTAATTGTAGTTCGTTTACCAGATAGTGTTGTGAGAGAGTGAGAACAACTTTGAAGGCCCAGCTGGTATATTGCCCGACCAGCATGCCGGGATACATGGCTGCAACCTGGGTTCCAGTCTGCATCCCTTGGACAGGTGCTGGACTAAGGTGAGATGAGAAGAAAACAACGGGTGAACCTCTTATGTTGGCGCTGCCAAGGATGACATCGGGTGTGGTAAGTATTTCCAATAGTAATTTATTTGTCAACACGTTTCAAGGGCGAAATGCCCCCTTCCTCAGGACAATCAAACATACATATATGTATTTCGCCCTTGAAACGCATTGACGAATAAATTACTATTGGAAGTACTTACCACGCTCGATGTCATCCTTGGCAGCGCCAAGATAAGAGGTTTGTCCATTGTTTTCTTCTCATCTTCTACTTATTGACAAGGGTGTAACCACCATAGTGGCAGACCATGTGACTGCTATGGGGCCCAGGGCAAGAGGGGGCCCAGTTAGGATCATCCCCTATACTACCTGGGGTGAAAACTTGGTCAGGACTTTACCAGCTAAAGGAACAACTTTTAGCAAATAAAGCAGTGGAAAAATAGCCTAAAGGTCATTGAAAGTGGTTTAGGCAGAAACCCTTCTGTCCTGTGTGGGGGGCCTGGTTTGATCCTTGCTATGGGGCCCTTACTTCTCTATGTACGCCATTGCTTATGGACCCTGGAAAGAGCAAAGAAGAACACCCAAGTAGAAACTCTGTGCAGCCTGAGGGGCAAAAGAAGCAGAATAAGTATATTAGATTACCTTCCCCAGTTCAAAGGTAGAGATCACTCTGAGACAGACAGAGAGACAGGGAGTGGTAAGGAGACCCACTCTCCATTAGCCTAATTAATGTGATGTCAGCTGGGATCTGTAGTCACCTCTATAACTGTACATTTGAGGAAAAAGAAGCTGTTGTATCATATCGTTATTTCCTTTTCGGTCTCTCTGTGCAACATCCAGACCAGGGAGCAGTAATAACATTAACATGTGCAGAGCCTCCAATTTGATTATCTGTCACTACCCAGGGAAAAAAGGAGAAAAGGTTGGTGCTCACCCTGATCCTCGGCCCATGTAAGGGTGGCCTCACAAGGAGCAATTTTTTTTTTACATTTTATGGCTTTTTTTCATGTAGTTTTTTGAGCCAAGGTCAAACGTGGATTCAAACAGGCGAAGAAATGTTATAGAAATTGTCCTTATTAATGGATCCACTTCTGGCTTTAGCTCAAGAAAATGTAATAAAACTGCAGTGTATGTAAAGCTACCCTTTGGGCTCATGCACATGACCGCACTGTGTTTTGCGGTCTGCAAATTGCGGATCTGCAAAACACAGATGTTAGCCGTGTGTTTTCCGCAATTTGCAAAACAAAATAGGTAGCCCATGATAGAAATACCTGTTCTTGTCTACAAAACGGACAAGAATAGGACATGTTCTATTTTATTTGCTGGGCCACAGAACGGATGTGGACAGCACACAGAGTGCTGTCCGCATCTTTTGCAGCCCCATTGAAGTCAATGGGTCCGCAGCCGAGCCGCATTTTTTTTTGTGGCGGTATGTGGAATCAAACAACGGTAATGAGCATGAGCCCATAGTATGAAAAAAACATCCTTACAGGAAATCGACAGCTACATACAATAGAAATAGTAGTAGAAATATTTTAGCACAAAATACAACTGTAGTCATGTACTAAAAACAAGAGCTATTTATAATATAAAAATGTGAAAGTGAAGAAACATTAAATGTATTTATTATGAAATAGCTGAAGCACATGATCCATGTATCCAAGTATGTTTTAAAGAGGACCCACCCCTCTCCTGACGTGTCTGTTTTAGTAACTTCTTGCATTCCCCATGTAATACCAATTCTGGAGCATCTATTCTTATGACTCTGTGTTGTGCTTTTCCTGTATTATTCCTGCTAGAATTTACAAATAAATTGGCAGCAGTCTGCAGTAAAGGGACTGCTGAGTGTTACCAGTAGTGGGAGTGTGTCATTCTGTCCGACCGGAGCTGCTACTGTGCAGGGACACACCCCAAACTTGTAACAACCACCTGCACTTTTACTGCAATCTGCGGACAATTTACTCATAAACTTCTACTAGAAATGACAGAGTAATGGCAAGTCATAAGAATAGATGTTCCAGAGTTATCATTACATGGGAAACGCAAGATTGAGACATCATTGAAACGCATTGAGACATCAATAGAGATAACAGGTCTTCTATTTTTTTTTTTTAAACAGCAGACATTATATATCGTTTCCTCTTCACCAGATTTCTTGCTTATGTAACAGCAGTTTCATTATATAATTCTCCATATACTATATATTTTATTTTAGAATCCAGTTGCTCATGTGGAATTAGTTCTCTTTCTGAAAGACAAAATGGACAAAAAAAAGACAAAAAGACAAAATTAAGGACATTCATATTGCACTTATTGCACCGAACCTTTCAGCCATGTTGTTCTATTCTGTGAAAAGTGGTCAAAAGGGTAATATTACAAAAGTGTGAAAAGTTTAAATATCAATTGGCAAAGTCTGAGAGCTACACTTAAAGAGGTATTCCCATCTCACAAATGTAGTTTGTATAGTTAGATATAGCCATACCAATATTATTACTAATAGAATGTATTTATTTTGAAGATTTGCCTATTTGTATATCCATTGTCCCACACACATCAGTCAGGCCGTTGCCCCTAGTTATGACCACCGCGGCCATGTATTAGTGGTGGCCGGCTTGCTCTTGTTCAAACCTGCTCTGAGGTAACTGCTGTATTGTGAACGCACATTGCATAAGCATGCGCAGACACATCTTAGGGTTGTAGCATTTTTGTCTGCGCTTCCAAAACACAGAGAAACGGATCCTGTTCCAAGAACAATTCATCTGTATGGAGCAGGATCCATTTATAAAGTCTGCGTTTTGAAAGTACCGTAAGATGTGTCTCCGCATGCTCATCACAATACAGCAGTTACCTCAGAGCGGGTTTGAAAAGGAGCAAGCTGACCACCACTACTACATGGCCAACGTGGCCGTAACCAGGGGCAACGGCCTGACTGATGTGTGTGGGACAATGGATATACAAACAGGAAAATCTTCTAAACGGTACATTTTATATAAATACATTCTATTAGTAATAATATTGGTATGGCTATATCTAACTATACAAACTACATTTGTGAGATGGGAATACCCCTTTAAGATAAGATATCAAAACTCAAAACCCGCACTCAGAGCCCTTTACAGTGTCTAATAACTGATTGAGCTGCTTTGTATTGCAGATTTATATATTCATTGAGTTTAAAAACTGTGATCAGGCTTGGAGGCGCTGTCAACAAGGGTAAGGACGTGTAAGCATGGAAAAAACATGGCGGCTGTATTATTGCAGCAACATAGTCCCTTGTCATATCTCTCCTTATGCTCTGCTCACAGGACAGGGTTTTATAGGGTTGTGACATCACAGGGGATCACTACCTGCAGATTGGCTGTGCGGCATTATGGGTGATCTCATGTTCCGGGGTTTCTTATTTTCACTTTGTAATATGTGCAGCCTGCAAAAAAGAACCCCCCATATGGCTATGTGAAGGAAATAAGAAAAAAGTTATGGCTCTGGGAAGGCAGGGATTGAAAAACGAAAATACAGATCGCATCCAGGAAGGGTTAATTAAGTAATCCAACAGAACAGCACCAGGATAAAATCAAATTAGTGCTTTGCCTGGACTCTTGAATTTCTTCATTTGCCTAGACATGGCTAGGTCTGTTGCATGGCGGCTCTCTGGATGGGGTCTGCAGATAAACTGGAGCTTTTGCATTCTTTGGTTAAATGGGTTATCCCATGATTAATGTAATAATAATAATTATACGTAATCTAGTACATGACAATGACATTTCGCAGGGGTGTATCTGTGCTGCAGCTGGTGGTAGTTGAAAGATGGAACTGAGACTAAAACTAGCAGAAGGACCTGGCTTCACACAGGTATATTTCATCTATTTCATTTAATGTTTGTGTGTGTCGTTAAAAGATATAAACAGTATCCCCCATAACAGTGCCCTCTACAGCACCCCGTCCCCTTAACAGTGAACTCCACAGCACCTCAGTCCTTAACACTGACCCCCCACAGTGCCCCGCCTCCTTAAAATGGGACCTCCACAGCAGGCAATCCCCTTAACTTTGACCTTCACAGCAGCCCGTCCCTTTAACAGTGAGTATCTCAGCACCCCACTCCCTTGACAGTGACCTCCTCAGGGGCCTGCCCCCTTAACAGTGACCTCTACAGCACCCCGTCCCTTAACACTGACCTCCATAGGGGAACGTCCTCTAATCTGTGACTCCTACCCCCTTAACAGAGACCTCCCCAGCACCCGTCCCTTTAACAGTGACCTCACAGTATCCTGCTCCATTAACAGTGACATCCACAGCAGCTTCCCTTTAATAGTGGCCCCTGCCCCTTAACAGTGACCTCCACAGTGGCCTGCCCCCTTAACAGTAACATCCACAGTGAACACCCCTTTAACAGTGACCTCCACAGTGTCCGCCCCCTTAACAGTGACCTCCACAGCAGCTGCCCCTTTAATAGTTGCCCCTGCCCACTTAACAGTGACCTCCACAGCACCCTGCCCCTTTAAAGCTGACCTACAGCAGTGAAGAAAAATGGTTGGGTTGTTATGGAAACCTGGAGTAAAACTGTGTGTATGTGGAGACTAAGGGCCTGCGAGCTTCTATTGGCTGATAAGAGACATGTGACCGTGTGTATGGCAATTAGGATATGAGTGAAAGACTTGCAGGCTTCTATTGGCTAATAGATTTTTTTGGGAATATCTCAGGAACGGTATGCCCTAGAGAGCTGAGACCCGGTCTAAAACCTTTCCAGACACCTAATTTACCTGTGTGCCAAATTTGGTGAAGATCAGTCCAGTCATTTGGTCGCTCATAAAGAAGAGACAGACAGACAGACAGAAACTCATTTTTATAAATAACTAGCAGAAGGACCCGGCTTCGCACGGGTATATTTCATCTATTTCGTTTAATGTTTGTGTGTGTCGTTAAAAGATATCAACAGTATTTCCCATAACAGTGACCAGTACAGCACCCTGCCCCCTTAACAGTGAACTCCACAGCCCCCCACCCCTTAACACTGACCCCCCCACAGTGCCCCGCCTCCTTAAAATGGAACTTTCACAGCAACCCATCCCCTTAACTTTGAGCTTCACAGCAGCCCGCCCCTTTAACAGTGAGTTTCATAGTACCCCACTCCCTTGACATTGACCTCCTCAGGGGCCTGCCTCCTTAACAGTGACCTCTTCAGCACCCAGCCCCTTAGCATTGACCTCCATAGGGGACTGTCCCCTTATCTGTGACCTCCACTGTTCCTTGCCCCCTTAACTGAGACCTCCACAGCACCCGTCCCTTTAACAGTGACTGCCACAGTACCCCATTCCCTTAACAGTGAACTCACAGTACCCTGCTGCCTACCAAGATGGATTTTACAGAAACTGTCGCGTCGCAGTCGCAGCATGTCGCATGCCGTAGTGCGACACCATATCATTCTAATTGTTGCACGACATTGGTGCAAAATCTATATTGCGCGACACATGTAGCAGTGTAGTTGTGCCCTATGTGTCGTGCAGCCCTAGCCTAAAACTAATCTACAGCAGTGAAAAAAAATGGCTGGGTTGTTATGGAAACCTGGAGTAAATCCGTGTGCATGTGACTGTGTGTAAGAAGCAGGCTGCACCAAGGCCTGTGGGAGGTAAGCACTGAATTGTGTTTTGGGGAGCTATTTATCTGAGCTCCTCAGCTGGCTGCTAATTCCCTGTCATTACCAGTCTGGTAACTACACAGAGCGAAAACCTATTTCCCAAGTCTTTCTTGTTCTCACCCAGCTTCCTCTGCCCTGCCCCTGGCTGGGTTGTTATGGAAACCTGCAATAAAATTGTGTGTACATGGAGACCAAGGACCTGCGAGCTTTTATTGGCTGAGAAGGGATATGTGATGATTGCTTGTTATAGTTCCCTATAGGAACTATTAAAAAAAGAGTAAAAATATATATAAATATTTTTAAAAATATAACCTTTTTTAAAAAAAAATTTAAAAAAAAACAGTTAAATAACCCCCCTTTCCCCCAAATCAAAATAAAAATACATAAACAAAAAATAGACATAATGGGTATTGCCTATTTTACTATTAAAATATAAAAATATTTATCCCATATGGGAATTGGCAAAACAAAAAAAAAAAAGTATAGCACGGGGGCTCACACGAAGATTCAATAGATAATGGGAGGTTCTCTATTTGCTGGGGCACCCAATCCCAGCATATATGCAAAGATGTGTAGTGTATAATAATTATACGCTGAAGGTTGACCACAGGAGAACAAGTAAGCAAGTCTCTGCAAATACACGTGGCAGGACGCCACTATACCGCACTGATTCAATATATGGCATAATAAACCGGGACTGCCTTTTCAAATACACGTGGCAGAACACCACTACAAAGTACTGATTTTATTCATGCTGTAATAAGCCTGGGACTGCCTCTAATAATATATATGGCAGAACGTCACTATAAAGCACTGATTTGAGTGAATGCGCAACTAGCTATAGTTTATAACATGCAAAGAAATCTGGCACTTGATCGCTCTATGTTTGTTTCCAAGTTACTCCATTATTTATGATCCAGCTATACTAATCATGGACATGCAATATATGCACTGACATATGAACTGAGAGCAACTGTGAATCAGCGGACCCTATATAAGTAACTCACAACTGAGACACTATTAAATTTTTAAGATTGACGAAATATAATCCTGCTTTTTTATCATTTGTATGTTTTATATTTTTTATGATATTTTTAATGAAAGGGTAAATCTACTACAATGTGTGAGAATCTAACAATCAATTCTATATAAGATCATGTCAGAAATGTGGAAGACTGTATAATCATGTTTTTTTTGTATTTTTAGGTTTTATATATATTTTTATTTTTCTACATTTTATTAATTAATTTATGTGCCTTACATACAAACCAGAAGGGGGAGTGGCTATCTAATTATTATACACAAAACAAAAAAAAGTCAAAATGGCTGATTCATCATTTTTTGGTTGCTTCACGTCCCACAATTAAAAAAAAAGTGATCAAAAAGTCATACACAAGGTTTTTTTTTCCCTTAGTATTAAAACGCAGGAAAAAATGATACATATGTGATATTCTGTAATCATACTGACCTGGAGAATGAAAGTAACAGGTCAGTTTTATCACATAGGGAACACCGTAAAAACTCAACCCATAAAACTGTTGCAGAATTGTGTGTTCTTTTTTTCCCAATTTCACCCAATTTGGAATTTTTTTCCAGCTCCTCACTACATTGAAAGCAATATTAAATGGTGGAATTAGAAAGTGCAACATATTCCTCATAAAAAAAAAACAAGTCCTCATACTGCTATGTGAACAGAAAAATATAAAAGTTATGGCCCCGGAAAGGCAGTGAGTGAAAAACGAAAATGCAAAAACGAAAAGGGTTAAGCCATGAGCAGTGAGCTGTTGCTGTGTTGTACCATTGCCATCGCCGTAGAGACTGCAGCAGTGAACAGGTGTAATTACACCTATAAGCCGTCCCATTCACTGCTATGAGACAGCTCCGTCCTATTCAGATAAACGGTGAAGAGAAGGCAGTGCTCCAAACAGCTGATCAGAGCTGTTTGGCGGTGGCGGGAGTTCACTCCCTGCCGATCTGATATTATCCTGAAGATAGGTCATCAATATAAATAAAGCGGACAACCCCTTTAAACTCACATGGCTGTGTGCTTGGTTTTATGCCCCTATTTGCAATGACTGTGGCTGAAAAGCCTGAACTCTTTGATATGACTGAGTTCACGTGTTTATGTGACTTGTGTGTATGTGATGCTGATCTCAGAGGCAGAGTAGAAGATGTTGTTACATTAATAACTGAAGTGTTACATGATAATAGCATGGCACTTACCCCTGGAAGCATGTAGGATATGAAAGAATTCCTCTGTTGCACTTGCTTGTTAAGTCTTTGTTATTAGATATTTTATATCCAGGAAGACATGAAAATCGAATTGTCTCATTATGTTTAGCATAACATTTTTTTGCTTGGTTTTCTTGTTGATCATCTTTGATGCAGAGCATTTTAGGATTTTGGGCCCTTAACAACCTAATATGATGCTCATTCATCATTGTACCACTTGTACTACATGGCTCTAAGACAGAAAGAGAGTGTTGTGTTTAAAAATGTAATAAGCTAAGCATTCAATAAAGGGAGAGACAGTAAACAGGGGTCACTAATATTACTGTATTATTTGGCATGATAGATAATTCAAACTAAAATGAAGATTATTCTTTAAGTAATACAAGTTATTCTATTTTCAATATACTTTACAGTCTATACTGTAGGTAGATTTCTGCTTGCAGTTATTGAATAGTAACCTTCACTGCTTACCTAGGAGAATAAAAAACCTTTCCTGATCATGTGCTAGACACAGAGGGGCTCAGGGTGTTATAAGACAGAGTTCTGAGAGCTACACTGTAGTTCTAACCAGCCAAGCCACGTTTGTGATCATCATATGTATTTTCAATGGCCACATGCCGCATTAAAGGGTGGAGAGGCCGGTCACTCGGATCACCCCTATTAAACCAAGCACATATCCTGGTAGGGGTGATCCTGCAGCTTAAAATCATACCTTCCTCCTCACTATCTGCACTACGGTTGTTGATAAAATCATACTTTTATTCCTTTGCTGGCAGGCACTCTAGCGTTGTCAATCAAGGGGATGGGGTGGTTGGTAGGCGTGGAATATTGGTGCTCGTACTGAAAAAGCCCGCCTCCTGGTGCTCTAAATTGCCTGCCAGCAAAGGAATAAAAGTACAATTTTATCAACAACCGTGGTTCCGATCGTGAGGAGGAAGATATGATTTTAAAGAGGACCTTTCATGGGATTATGGGTTACAAACTGGAATGCTTACAGATAAAATACCCATCCATTCCGGCCCCTTGTCCCCCACTGTTTTTGGCACCTCATATGTTAGTTTAGAGTATCAGTATAGGGAGTAGGAGATGGCTGGGTTTCTCAATAGGTGTCTCCTTCTCCCTGGCTGTGACGCTCTCCACTGCGATTGGACCATGCTACAGCCAGTCTAAGGGCTGTATTACACCAACAGATTATCTGACAGATTTTCTGACCAATCATTGGTCAGATGGCCTGTTACACACACAGATCTTATGCTATATACACCAACTATTGGTCTGATTGGACAGATAATCTGTTGGTGTAATACAGTCTATAAGGTATCTGACCTTGGATGCTCTTTCATTCCACCTCAGTATATAGAATAATTTATAACCAGTGCTGAAAGCTAATTGCTTACACCTAAATTATAGTAATCTATTACCCTCTTCCTGAACCCCTCGTTTACTGTTATTCAATTATTAATCTTTGTACACTACAGGCTTTAATCTCCTATTATGTTTCATCTGATGTGTTGTAAGATTTCTGGTCCTGTAGACTGTTACCTACATTACCTTTTCAGTTAGGGTCCATTCAGACGTCTGCAATTGTTTTGCAGTAGCAAATTGCGGATCCGCAAAACATGGATACCGGCCATATGCATTCCACATTTTGCGGACCGCACATGGCCGGCCCTGTGATAGAAATGCCTATTCTTGTCCGCGGGCAAGAATAGGACATGCTCTATCTTTTTTGCGGGGCCACGGAACGGAACTACGGATGTGGCCCCACTGAAATGAATAGATCCGCATCCGTCCCGCAAAATTGCAGAAAGGATGTGGACCCTGAACTATGGATGTCTGAATGGACCCTCAGTGATACCACTTATATTAGTTTTTAAAGTGGACTCATCAGCTCTCCTGATATTTCTGCTTTAGTTAATAATTGTATTCTCCATAATATATCAATTGTTTCATAAAACTTCATGGAGCTTCCTTTCGAATAATTGTGACACTTCTCTGTGAGGGCTCATGCTCAAACGTGTACATTCAGTGCCCGTGCTGTGGACCGTAATTTGCGGGCACTGACTGTGGGGCTGCCACATTTGGATCGCGGACCCATTCACTTGAATGGGGTCCACGATCCGCATCCGACGGTCTGCACCGCAAAAAAGTAGTGCATGCACTACTTTTTTGTGGTGCAGAGGCAAGGCCAGAAACACCACGGAAGCACACCATAGTGCTTCCGTGGTGTTCCGATCCGTGCCTCCTCTCCGCATCTCCGTGATTGCTGACCCATTGAAGTGAATGGGTCTGCGATCCGTGATGCTGGCTGCACACGGCTGGTGCCCGTGTATTGCGGACCCGATGTATGCGGGCCACAATACGGGCACGGGCTGGCACCAGTCGTGTGCATGAGCCCTTATTCCTGCTAAAAATGTAAGAAGAATTTGACATCTCATAATTCTCTGGAATGGCAGGAGATAGGTAAGTATAACCTTGGGCCTGGGGTCAGTTACAATTTCAGATATTTGTTGAAGGGTCACTTTAAATAGATACATTTTGAGAGTCACCTTAAATATCCCTTGTATATTCCCTCTTACATCCAAAAACCATCCATAAAGAAAATAAAAATGTACTATATGCTCGTACCAAGACAAATTGGGGGATTTTCCCACATTTCACCTAAACATTTGATCGCTTTACGACCCTGCATTTTGAACAAGTACGGACAACTGTATTTCACTGACGACCCTGAACGGTAAGTGGCTCTTATAGTTGTTATGATTTCTCCATGTGGTATCTGTGGAGGTTTGCCACATTGTGGATTTACTGAAAGAAATTGAATACATGAAATTAACCACATTTCAGGAAAAAAATTTAAGTACCCCACATCCATATGAAAAACTAAACACAGGCAATGGGCAGTAGTCGTTGCTGTAATATGTATTAAGTAATATGATTAGTGGGAGCTCTACGAAATGTTCCTGGAAATACTATTGATTTGTGATTTGGAATGATAAATTGTATAATGTTATATTTTATATGCAGCACATCACTTTGCCTTCTAGAATAAAAGAAATGTATACAGCGCAGATCCTTTCACTTTTTTCGCGTTTTTTTTTTTTTTTTTATATTTTTGACTTGTGCTCATATTAAAAAAGTATGTTTTGCCCCATCAATCTGCACTCAACACCTCATCATGAGAAAGCGGGAAAAAATTTTTTTGCAAGCTGAAAAACTAAAATTTTGCACAGACAGTTCAAACACTTTGTTATGACACTTGAAATTTAGTTCTGAGGGCTCCCATTTCTCTTGATGCTCTTTGAGATGTTTCTGCACCTTGATTGGTAAATTCAGTTAATTGGACATGATTTGGAACCCTGTCTATATACAGTGCCTTACGAAAGTATTCGGCCCCCTGGAACTTTTCAACCTTTTGCCACATTCCAGGCTTCATACAAACAGATATAACATTTTAAATTTTTGGTGAAGAATCCACAACAAGTGGGTCACAATTGTGAAGTGGAACGAAATTTATTGGATTAAACTTTTTTTGTAATAATAAAACTGAAAAGTGGGGCGTGCAAAATTATTCGGCCCATTTACTTTCAGTTCAGAAAACTCACTCCAGAAGTTCATTGAGGATCTCTGAATGATCCAATTTTGTCCTAAATGACTGATGAAGATAAATAGAATCCACCTGTGTGTAATCAAGTCTCTGTATAAATGCACCTGCTCTGTGATAGTCTCAGGGTTCTGCATCATGAAGACCAAGGAACACACCAGGCAGGTCCATGATACTGTTGTGGAGAAGTTTAAAGCCGGATTTGGATACCAAAAGATTTCCCAAGCTTTAAACATCCCAAGCAGCACTGTGGAAGCGATCATATTGAAATGGAAGGAGTATCAGACCACTGCAAATCTACCAAGACCCAGCCGTCCCTCTAAACTTTCATCTCAAATAAGGAGAAGACTGATCAGAGATGCAGCCAAGAGGCCCATGATCACTCTGGATGAACTGCAGAGATCTACAGCTGAGGTGGGAGAGTCTGTCCATAGGACAACAATCAGTTGAACACTTCACAAATCTGGCCTTTATGGAAAAGTGGCAAGAAGAAAGCCATTTCTCAAAGATATCCATAAAAAGTCTTGTTTACAGTTTGCCACAAGCCACCTGGGAGACACACCAAACATGTGGAAGAAGGTGCTCTGGTCAGATGAGACCAAAATCAAACTTTTTGGAAACAATGCAAAACGATATGTTTGGCGTAAAAGCAACACAGCTCATGACCCTGAACACACCATGCCCACTGTCAAACATGGTGGTGGCAGCATCATGGTTTGGGCCTGCTTTTCATCAGCAGGGACAGGGAAGATGGTTAAAATTGATGGGAAGATGGATGGAGCCAAATACAGGACCATTCTGGATGAAAACCTGTTGGAGTCTGCAAAAGACCTGAGACTAGGACGGAGATTTATCTTCCAACAAGACAATGATCCCAGTCATAAAGCAAAATCTACAATGGAATGGTTCAAAAATAAACGTATCCAGGTCTTAGAATGGCCAAGGCAAAGTCCAGACCAGAATCCAATTGAGAATATGTGGAAAGAGCTGAAAACTGCTGTTCACAAACGCTCTCCATCCAACCTCAAAGAGCTCGAGCTGTTTTGCAAGGAAGAATGGGCAAGAATTTCAGTCTCTAGATGTGCAAAACTGATAGAGACATACCCCAAGCGACTTCCCTCTGTAATCGCAGCAAAAGGTGGCGCAACAAAGTATTAATGCAAGGGGGCCGAATAATTTGCACGCCCCACTTTTCAGTTTTATCATTACAAAAAAAGTTTAAATGATCCAATAAATTTCGTTCCACTTCACAATTGTGACCCACTTGTTGATTCTTCACCAAAAATTTAAAATGTTATATCTTTTTGTTTGAAGCCTGAAATGTGGCAAAAGGTTGAAAAGTTCCAGGGGGCCGAATACTTTCGCAAGGCACTGACTTGTAAGATCTCACCGATCACAATGCAAAGCAGGAATTGAGAACCGCACTATGTCAAGATAAATTCAGGTGCCGATGGTAGGCTGGAGCCACACTAAGCCTGGGTTCACATCACATTTTTTCTATCCGTTTATCATATACATTGGGAAAGTCTGGTTAAAAAACATATACCTTAATGTATACAGTTTTTAGCAATGGAACTCTATGGTGATGGATGCTATTGTATGGCATCCTTCAGAGGCATTCGTTTAACGTATATGTTTTTTTATATAGGTTAAACAGATGGCAAAAATGTGATGTGAACCCAGCCTAAAACTAAAGACAGTCATTGTTGACCAAAGTGTTCCTGTAATGTATGAGTATTATTGGATATGGAATGATCACCATATCATGAGTACCATTGTATGTCTCTGCTTAAGTGCTGAAAATGCATATCAGAGCAAAAACCATACCATAAGGATGAAAGATCTGCCCATAGAGTTGAGACAAAATTGTGTGGAGGCTCAGATCTCTAGAAGGTCTGCTACACAGAGTCCCTAAGAGCACAGTGGCCTCCATGATCCTAAGATACATCCTAGAACGGGCCACCCCCGACGAAACTAAGTAGTCAGGGGTGAAGGGTCTTGGTAAGAGGGGTGATTGAAACCCAATGGTCACTATAGCTGAGCTCCAAAGATCCTTTGTGCTGATGGGACAAACTTCCAGATGGTCAACCATCACTGCATCATTCCACCAATCTGTGCAGAGTGGCCAAAAAAGAAATCTCTCCTCAGTAAAAGGCACATCAAAATCCACCTGAAGTTTGCAAAAAAAGCACCTAAAGAACTATTAGACTGTGAGAAAACAAGATTCTCTAGTCAAGATTGAAGTTTTTGGCTTCAATTCTAAGTGTCATGTCTGGAGGAAACCAGACACTGCTCATCACCGGCCCAATACCATCCCTACAGTGAAGCATGGTGGTGGCAGTGGCATGCTGTGGGGGTGTTTTTCAGTGGTTGGGACAAAGAGATTGGTCAAGGCTGAGAGAAAACTGAATGGAGCAAAGTACAGAGATACTGTAATCTTAAAGAAGAACTCCTGCAAAAAATTTTATTCCATGTCCTGCTAGAAATGTACATGATGTAATCTGTAGTGAATGTCATTTTCTTACCAGTAGCTGAATTTTTGAGTTATATCATCCTGAAGTTTCTTATCTGTGTCATGTGACTAGGAATTAGACCCACCGACTCACACAGCACCTTATGTGTGGACAGGAAGTCTAATTTTCTATGCATTCCTATGGGAACCTCACTTCAGTCTCATAGGAATGAATAGAGAAGTGACTGGCTTGCTGTCCTGGGTCAGTTGGAGGTCAGGGAGTTGGTCACATGACCCAGCTACAATAAGAAGGTGGAAACTCTCAATTTCAGCCTCTGATAAGAAAATGACAATCACTACAGATTATATCATGCACCTTTCTATCAGGTCAGAGAATAACATTTTTTGTGGGAGTTCTTCTTTAATGAACTCTGATGCAGAGTTCTCTGGAACTCAGACTGGGACACAATTTCACTTCTGTTAAGATAATGACCCTAAGCATGCAGAAAAGACAGCAAAGGAGTGGCAAAGGGACAACTCTGTGAATGTCATTGAGTCCAGCAAGAGCCATGACTTGAACTCAAACATCTCTGCAGAGACCTGAAAATGTCTGTACACAGATGGTCCCCATCCAACCTGACAGAGCTTGAGAGGATCTGCAGAGAAGAATTGTAGAAAATCCTGAAATTCAAGTGTGCAAACCTTGTGGCACCATACCCAAAAAGGCTGAAGGCTATAATCCCTGCCAAAGGTGCTTCAAATAATATAGTAAAGGGTCTGAATACTTTTCAATGTGATATTTTAGTTTTTCTTTTCTGTCTTCTGTCTTTACTTTCTCATTATGGGGTATTGAGTGCAAAACGACAGACTTTTTTTTTCATTTTAGCACATGGCAGCAACGTAGCAACATGTTAAAAAAGTGAAAGAGTCTGAACTCTGAAGACTTCCTGAATGCACTGTATCTGGTCCATGTAGTACAATTACACTGGCAAAGCCACTGTAAAGGCACACCTTGCTAATGGGGTATTCCTCACAAATAAATTTAAGATCAAATAATGTGGATATGCCATAAATGTCTAAAACATGCAGGTCCTCTGGAGATCTTGGACCTCTATCTTTTGACAAGGCCTTGCTCAACTATTTCCAAAACTCCAACATGTGCACACAGCAATCCCCAGTTAGATTTCTTATTTTCTGCCACCATGTGTTATATAACGCATTACCTGGAGTTTTGGGACCCCCACGTATTACATACAGTACAGACCAAAAGTTTGGACACACCTTCTCATTCAAAGAGTTTTCTGTATTTTCATGACTATGAATATTGTAGATTCACACTGAAGGCATGAAAACTATGAATTAACACATGTGGAATTATATACTTAACAAAAAAGTGTGAAACAACTGAAAATATGTCTTATATTCTAGGTTATTCAAAGTAGCCACCTTTTGATTTGATTACTGCTTTGCACACTCTTGGCATTATCTTGATGAGGTTCAAGAGGTAGTCACCTGAAATGGTTTTCACTTCACAGGTGTGCCCTGTCAGGTTTAATAAGTGGGATTTCTTGCCTTATAAATGGGGTTGGGACCATGAGTTGTGTTGGGCAGAAGTCAGGTGGATACACAGCTGATAGTCCTACTGAATAGACTGTTAGAATTTGTATTATGGAAAGAAAAAAGCAGCTACGTAAAGAAAAACGAGCGGCCATCATTACTTTAAGAAATGAAGGTCAGTCAGTCCGAAAAATTGGGAAAACTTTGAAAGTGTCCCCAAGTGCAGTTGCAAAAACTACGCTACAAAAGCGCTACAAAGAAACTGGCTCACATGAGGACCGCCCCAGGAAAGGAAAAACACCTCTGCTGCGGAGGATAAGTTCATCCGAGTCACCAGCCTCAGAAATCTCAGGTTAACAGCAGCTCAGATTAGAGACCAGGTCAATGCCACACAGAGTTCTAGCAGCAGACACATCTCTACAACAACTGTTAAGAGGAGACTGTGTGCAGCAG
The DNA here is from genome assembly GCA_900303285.1 of Rhinella marina. Taxonomy (NCBI): domain Eukaryota; kingdom Metazoa; phylum Chordata; class Amphibia; order Anura; family Bufonidae; genus Rhinella; species Rhinella marina. Next base: position 43,194 of record ONZH01030840.1, on the reverse strand, counting down.
GCCTTCATGGTAAAATAGCTGCTAGGAAACGACTGCTAAGGACAGACAACAAGCAGAAGAGACTTATTTGGGCTAAAGAACACAAGGAATGGACATTAGACCAGTGGAAATCTGTGCTTTGGTCTGATGAGTCCAAATTTGAGATCTTTGGTTCCAACCACCGCGTCTTTGTGCGACACAGAAAAGGTGAACGGATGGACTCTACATGCCTGGTTCCCACCGTGAAGCATGGAGGAGGAGGTGTGATGGTGTGGGGGTGCTTTGCTGGTGACACTGTTGGGGATTTATTCAAAATTGAAGGCATACTGAACCAGCATGGCTACCACAGCATCTTGCAGCGGCATGCTATTCCATCCGGTTTGCGTTTAGTTGGACCATAATTTATTTATCAACAGGACAATGACCCCAAACACACCTCCCGGCTGTGTAAGGGCTATTTGACCAAAAAGGAGAGTGATGGGGTGCTACGCCAGATGACCTGGCCTCCACAGTCACCAGACCTGAACCCAATCGAGATGGTTTGGGGTGAGCTGGACCTCCGAGTGAAGGCAAAAGGGCCAACAAGTGCTAAGCATCTCTGGGAACTCCTTCAAGACTGTTGGAATACCATTTCAGGTGACTACCTCTTGAAGCTCATCAAGAGAATACCAAGAGTGTGCAAAGCAGTAATCAAAGCAAAAGGTGGCTACTTTGAAGAACCTAGAATATAAGACATATTTTCAGTTGTTCCACATGTGTTACTTCATAGTTTTGATGCCTTCAGTGTAAATCTACAATTTTCATAGTCATGAAAATACAGAAAACTCTTTGAATGAGAAGGTGTGTCCAAACTTTTGGTCTGTACTGTATATCCTATGCATATAGTGCAATTGCTTTTGATAGAATACTCCTAATATGAAAATGATTAATGTAAATAATATTATACTGTTTTCTTGCAACTCCAATGTTACAGCCATTCACACCTGATTGATGCTTCTTGGCATTTACCCGGTACTGGTCCACGATCTCTAAAATCACAAAAAAATACACATTAGCATGAGGTCTGACAGATCCTGAGTGGATTGCAATGTCTTAATTTAACCAAGAGCATTCTTTAGCCCACATTCTGTAATTTAAAGACTATGACAGCAGAATAAGACCGACAGATGGTGTGTACTCCATACACTTACACCAAGGTATTCCATAATGTATACTTCCAACACGCACCTGCAATGCAAGCCACTGTATAGCCCCTTAGCAGCAGACTGGCCATTGGCCACAATAGTAATAAAACACAACGATATCAGTCTTTACCTATCTTGTGGCAGGTCGGATATTTCAGAAAGCTGCTTTTACATTGTGTCCATAGCTTTGTTGGATCTGATATTTGATATCCAGAAACACATTCAAACTGAACATCCTCATTATCTTCATAATGTAGAACATGATTATTCTTTAGCTGTATATTGTTTATTCTCATGTCATTCTCCTGTACAGTGCATGTCCCTGTGGCAAAATGCATAAAAATAATTTTATTTGTATTAGCAATTGGGTCATTAGCGTTTACAAAGGAAGATCCCAAAATTTGTGGCTTTGGTATAAGTCACCACGTGATCACACTGGGAGCAAGCGGTGACATCATCACACTCAGCGCAGGTTCGGCAGGTCTTTTTCCTCAGTAATTAACGCTGTGAGAATCAGGTACTCATGTATCCGGCCAGCGACCACACATGGCCTCCCGAATTCAACTGCTGTGGCCCGCATCTCACCTCCTAAGCTCCCAGCTCCATAAACTGGAAGAGGAGGACAGAAGATGGTAGCTACTGATGGCCACCACCAGGGGCGTTGCTAGGGTCTCAAAAGATCCAGGGCCCAAGCCCCAATGAATATGGCCCAGTTCTCTATGTAGACCCTCGCCCCACCCCTGCTATATAGGAGAACATACCTCACATCCAATGCCTCCAGGTGACGTCTCCTCTGATGTAGATCTTCTCTGTCATCATCTTCTCCATTCGGCCCGGACAACTTCTCTCAGCCGCCTCGTCTCTGCAGAGTGTGACACAGACATCTTATCTTCCTCACATTTCTATCATCATCCCCCAACCTGGAGACCCCACAGTCTTATCCTGATGCTCGCTGTGCCCCCCAAAACCTCCAAATACTATCCTGGAAAAATAATAGTGCCCCCCATAGTAATAGTCCTACCAGTAGTAATTCTATCATTTGTAACACTGCACCCTACAGTGACCCCAGCACTGATAATGCTCCCCAAGATTGTCCCCATTAGTAGAAGAGTCCTCCAGTATTAATAATGCCCTCACAGAGCCCCCAGTAGTAATAAGGCTCCCTATTGTTCCCCCAGTGGTAATAAAGCTCTCTACAGACTCCTCAGTAGTAATAAGGCCCCCCATAGTGCTCCTAGTGGAAATAAGGCAGATCTATAAGTCTCTCCTATAGAGCCCCCAGTAGTAATAAGAATGCCTAATGTCCCCTGGATTTATAATACCCCTACAGTGCCCCCAGTATTTATATCGCTCCCCCTACTGTTATAATGCTCAACCTGAAGTGCCCGCTGTAGTTATATTCCTCCCTTTAGTGTCCTCAGAAATTATAATTCCTCATCCCCTCCACCATACAGTCCCATGTAAATAAAGCTATTTCCCTCCTGTGTAAATAACATCACACCATCTCTGTAGCCCCCTCCAATATACAGTCCCACGTAAATAACATCCCTCTCTGTCTACAGCCCCCTCCAAATACAGTCCCATGTAAATAAAATTATTCCGACCCATAGTCGTCATCAACATACAGTCCTATGTAAATATCATTCCCTCCGACAGCCGCCTTCAACATACAGTCCCATGTAAATAACATCACTTCCTTCCCAGAGCCACCTCCAACATGCAGTCCCGTGTAAATAACATCACTCCACCCCACAGTCCCATGTAAATAACATAAACCTGCCCTCAGCCACCTCCAACATGCAGTCCCATGTAAATAAGATCACTCCACGCCACAGTCCAATGTAGAGGCTACTTTCACACCAGCATTTTTGCTAGATCCGTCATGGATCAGCAAAAACGCTTCTGTCATGATAATACAACCGTCTGCATCCATTCTGAACGGATCCGTCTGTATTATCTTTTAAATAGCCAGTTTGAATCAGTTTCTTCATGTGGACACCAAAACGCAGCAAGCAGCGTTTTAGTGTCCGCCTCCAAAACCGAATGCTGACTGAACTTCAAGCAAAACTGATGCATTCTGAACGGATCCTTTTCCATTCAGAATGCATGAGGACAAAACTGATCAGTTTTGGACCGTTTATGAGAGCCTGTGACGGATCTCACAAATGGATCCTTACAACACAAGTGTGAAAGTAGCCTAATGCCAGTTTCACACTTGCGGCAGGGGACTCCGGCAGGCTGTTTACCCGTGCTGCCGCAGGTGCACGTATGGTGCTACACTACGCTCTGGCCCCATTCACTGTAATGGGGGTGAGCCACGGATCTGGCCGCAGCACGGCAAACCCTGCCAAGAGGCGGCCGGAACAAAAGTACAACATGTTGTACTTTTGTTCCGGCCGCCTCTTGGCAGGGTTTGCCATGCCGCAGCCGGATTCGTGGCCTGCCCCATTACAGTGAATGGGGCCGGAGCGTAGTTCCGACCCCACACGTTCACCTGCGGCAGCATGGATCTGGCGGGCTGTTCACCCGCCGACACAGCCAGCCGGAGTCCCATGCCGCAGGTGTGAAAGTACCCTAACAGAACCCTGCCCAAGTCACCTTCAACAAAAAAAACGGATGACGTTCCATATGACATCCGTGTTTCCGTTTTTTTTGTGGATCCATTGTAACAATGCCTATCCTTGTCAGCAAAACGGACAAGAATAGGACATGTTCTATCTTTTTTGCGGAACGGAAATACGGACATACGGAAACGGAATGCATACGGAGTACCTTCCGTTTTTTTTGCGGACCCATTGAAATGAATGGTTCCGCATACGGTCCGCAAAAAAAACGGAACGGACAAGGAAACAAAATACGGTCGTGTGAATGAAGCCTTAAGCAAATGATGAAAAACCTCATAGAAGTTCTCTTGTATAATGCAAGAGAACCTCTTAGGAGGTTTTTCAATATCAGAGAAACCTCTATGAGGTTTTTCGCCATTGCCTTAACACTGAGCTCAATAGCCCAGTGGTTAAGGTACTTGCCTGTAATGTAGTAGGTTGTGAGTTCAAATCCCCACAGGAAATTTTGAAAATAAAGGCTAAATAACAGCCTGTCATTTTGGGGTGTGTTTATTACTTTTTATTCAATTTTCTTGGGAGATAAAGTGTTCTGTTACACCATATAGGCGAACTTTTTTTCAATATTTTAAAAGTATGGGTGTTTTTGCATGCCTATAATGCCATTTTGTTCTTTTTTTGTGTGGAGAATGGGGTGATTTTACGTTTTTTTTAAATATTTTTAAAACTTTTTTTTTATTTTTTTACTTTTTAAGTCCCCTAAGTGGACCACAACTTACAATCATCAGATGTAAATTGCTCCATTAGTCTGTATTGAAATCATTATATCACAGTTCACTGCTGCCACCTAGTGGCCTGAACTGGGATATACTAACAATGAACCTGGAAGCCTGGTACAGGCTGAGGCTTATTTACAGAACAGGGTGCTTTCACCAATCTTCGCTGGTGGAAAGCGCGCCTGAAGAGAAATCCCGCGTCAGGACGTAGTATGCGCACGATGACCTGATGCTGCATATGGGGGTTGAGTGGGCTGATTTGAGGTCTGATGGGGGCTGAGTGGGCTGATTTAAGGTCTGATGGGGGCTGAGTGGGCTGATCTGAGGTCTGATGGGGGCTGATCTGAGGTCTGATGGGGGCTGATTTAAGGTCTGATGGGGGCTGAGTGGGCTGATCTGCGGTCTGATGGGGGCTGAGTGGGCTGATCTGAGATCTGATGGGGGCTGAGTGGGCTTATCTGAGGTCTGATGGGGTCGGAAAAGGTGATCTGAGGTCTGATGAAAAATATTTTTTACTACTAAAATCTACTCTAAAATCTGTGGTGCGTCTTATAAAGTGACAAATACAGTAACTGTGTTGTTAGCGCATTATTACAAAATTTTTGGCCCCACTTTTGATTTTGCCCAGAGCCACATTTTATCTAAAACCGGCCCCGGCTGGGGGGGTGACTGTGGGGGTTTTTATGCCGGGGGGTGTGACTGAGGGCCATATTCATTGGGGCTTGGGCCCCGGATCTTTTGAGACCCTAGCAACGCCTCTGGTAGCAGTGCTCACTGCAGCTTCCTCCCCACAATTCTCCTCTTCAGTTTAGAAGACGGGTTGAAAAAGACCTGCGATGATGTCACAGTCAAATGACCAGTGCAGGATTGGACGGCACTGATCACATGACCTGTGCTGTCATCACAGGTCCTACATATCTTGCAGTGTTTTAGATTCAATTGTACTGCCGTCCCGAGGACGGCAATACAATTGTATCTGTCTACCAGGCAGGATATTCGGGGCCTGGGAGAAAACATCAGGGGCCCAGGCCCCGAATGTTTTAGCCTAGCAACGCCCCTGGCCACCACAGAGTACCAGCTTTTAGGGCAGTATATTGTGCTAAACTGTGTTATTTGGTTCTGCTGGGATGGTATGTTGCACTATGGTATTGTTGACCCCGCCTAATTGTGTTGCCCCGCCTTCTGTTAAAGTGGTTCCACTTAAAATGGAGCCACTTTTATTTTTATTTTTCCAGGGCCACTTTAAGTTCCCAATCCGCCCCTGAAAGGTTGCTATACAGCTTTTTTTTCTGCCACAAAATCTGCCGCTTGTGAAGGCATCCTAAAAGGTGCCAGTGATCACTCAATGAATGAGGAAAACGCTTGTTAATGAGGTGATCATGTCTTTCTGCTGCCACCAAAAATAATTACTTCTGTGCAGTAGATCCTGTGTATACAGCAATCTGCTGCCCAGGAAAAATAGGGGGAAATTTATCAAAATTAGTGTAAAGGAAAACTGAAAGCTGCCCATAGCAACCAATCAGATTCCATCTTTCATTTTTCAAAGTAGCTGTGAAAAATGAAAGGTGGGATTTGATAGGACAACCATGCCAGTTTTCCCTTACATTAGTTTTGATAAATCTTCCCCAATGAGTTTCTAGGGGACAAGAAATCACTGTACCCATCACTTGTTCCCACACAGTGGAGGTACTTGCTGCATGTAAATGCAGCCCTCATCTCCACTGACGATCAGGCAATTATCAGGAACGTTTGAGTTGTTACCGATAACTGCCTAATTATTGGTCAATTTAAAAGGGCCTTAAAGGGGTATTCCCATCTCACAAATGTAGTTTGTATAGTTAGATATAGCCATACCAGTATTATTACTAATAGAATGTATTTATAGAAAATGTACCATTTAGAAGATTTCCCTATTTGTATATCCATTGTCCCACACACATCAGTCAGGCCGTTGCTGCTAGTTATGGCCACTGCGGCCATGTAGAAGTGGTGGCCGGCTTGCTCTTGTTCAAACCCGCTCTGAGGTAACTGCTGTATTGTGAACACACATTATATGAACATGCGGAGACACATCTTAGGGTTGTAGCATTTTTGTCTGCGCTTCCAAAACACAGAGAAATGGATCCTGTTCCAAGATCAATTCATCTCTATGGAGCAGGATCCGTTTATAAAGTCTGCATTTTGGATGAATCCTGACCATTGCCTTGTGGACTGGTAGCTTCCAAAACACAGATGTGAAAGTACCCTAAGATGTGTCTCCACATGCTCATGCAATGTGCCTTCACAAAACAGCAGTTACCTCAGAGCGGGTTTAGCAAGCTGACCACTACTACATGGCTGCGGTGGCCATAACTAGGGGCAATGGCCTGACTGATGTGCATGGGACAATGGAAATACAAATAGGAAAATCTTCTAAACGGTACTTTTCATATAAATACATTCTATTAGTAATATTATTGGTATGGCTATATCTAACTATACAAACTACATTTGTGAGATGGGAATACCCCTTTAAGGAAAGCCTAGTAAGTTCTTAAAGAAGACGTCACCTTTACAAGTTGGAGGATCCACATTCCATGTTCCATTTCCAGTGCAATAAATCTGAGATGGCCCAATAAGCTTATCATTTGGATTTTTGCATTCAAAGGTTATAACTTGGCCCATAGTAAATTCATCATCATTCACGTATGACAGGGCTCTTACACTGTCGACCCTCACTGGAGGACAGAGGCGAGCTGTAATGAAATTAAAAGCAGCACCATGAAAGAAATTTTTTTTTAGCCTTGGTTTTGTAAAAACTGTAAAAACTACACTGTGCAAATAATGCCTAACAGGTTATGTTGTTACAGTATAACACAACAATATCTTGCTAGACTGACTACTTTTCCATCATACAGACTAAGGGCCCATTCACACGACCGTGTGAATGGGTCCTCAACAGCGGACAAGAATAGGCATTTTATACGGGACGCCGGGCGGCACCCGTGGTATTGCGGATCCGCAATACTACGGCCGTCTGAACGGCCCCTAAGGGTCCATTCGCATGGCCACATCTTCTGTATGCTTCTGTCTGTGTGGCTGCACCAAACAAAGCTATGACATGTCCTATTCTTTGCTGCAACTTGCAGATCACAGACCCATTGAAGTCAATGGGTCCGCACTGCAATGCGGGGTGGACATGGCTGGTGTCCATGTTTTGTGGATCCGCGGTTTTCGCTCCACAAAACGGACACGTTCGTATGAATGGACCCATATACAGGAAAATCTGTAAATCAGTGTGTAGGTGGGAAAATTAGAACCCACAGACTTTCTCTAGATTCCATGCAGCATTCCCAAAAGACTGATCAAAGTATAGAAAACTATATATCCTGCATATTATCAAAAGTGGTGTGAAGGAAATTCGACCTAGTTGCCCTCAGCAAACAATCAGATTTCACCTTTTGTTTTCCAAAGGAGCTCTGAAAAATGTGCTTCTGTGGGGTTTCTCTCTGTGACTCCGCACCGCAAAAAAATAGATCAAGTTGAATGGGTCTGGATCCGTCTGCAGAACAGATGGCGCCCATGCATTGGGGACTCCAAATTGTGGAGTAATTGTGCACACGGAGTAACTTCCGTTTTTTAAGCGGACCCATTGAAGTGAATGGTTCCGCATACGGTCTGCAAAAAAAAACAAAAACGGAACGAACACAGAATACGTTCGTGTGCATGAACATAGTTTAAAAGGGGGTGTCCGACTATAGATATTCCTCAGGATAGGTCATCAATATCAGATTGGTGGGAACTCCCAGCTCCTTTGCCAGTCTGCTGTTTGATGAGGCTGTTGCGCTCGTGTCAGGACCGCGTCCTCTTCAACGTTTACTTGCAGGCCATCTACTTTGTATCGGTGCTGAAGTGTAATTACAGCTGTTTGCCTAACATAATTAAGGCTCCTCGTGCTATATCATGTGCCTGTGGATAAGGTTACCTTATATTTGGGTTCAGTAGCAAATAACCCAGCCAAGTAACCCAAGTAAGGGCTCATTCACACAACGGTATACGTTTTTACAGACCGCAAATTGCAGATCCACAAAAGACAGATACCCGCCGTGTGCCTTCCACATTTTGTGTAACGGAATGTCCTTCTGCATGATAGAAATGCCTATTTTTGTCTGCAAATATGAAAAAGAAAAGATCATTTACATTTATTTTTTTTTGCGCAGCCACGGAACAGAAGTGCGGATGTGGGCAACTCACGGTATGCTGTCGGCATCTTTTGTGGCCCCATTGAAATGAAGGGGTTTGCATCCGATCTGCAAAATTGTGGAACGGATGGGGACAGAAAAATACGGTTGTGTAACAGATAGTACGTCAGTTGAACTCTCGATGTTTGAGTGTATAGGGCTACATTGGCCTGCTTCTTTTTATGTTCTCAGATTGTTTAAAGGCACCTTGCACTCATAAGTTATCGTCGCTACTCACCACCCATCTGTCCGTACAACGGCAGATTTTGAACCAATCAAAAATAGAGGGCAGTTGGTGAGATAAATAAATAAATTTATTGAAAGTAAGACATCCCTAAATAAATGTGTTATTTTGAGATCACTGACAGTCTGAAATCTTTTATGCAGTTGTTTTTGCAACCCACATTTTTTTGCTCAAAAAAATGTCAGCTCCAGATGTTAGCTGAAGGTCTATGGGAAATATGAAACACAGAGGACACACAAGTGTTTCTTGCTTCTTTAAAAAAAAAAAATTCAGCATGCTGGAGCTCCAAGCGTTTTTCCTGGTGTTTTCACAACACCTTCCAGTGGTGAGACGCAGTGTGTGCAAATAACTCCAGAAAAAAAACACAAAATGCAGCAAAAAATGAAGATGTAAAAACGCATTTTTTAAAAAGCGATACGTGGTGGCATTTTTCTATGCAGACATTTTTTATATTTCTAGAGCATGTTTTTTTTTTTAATCCACTAACCCAAAAATAAGGAAAACCATCTCTATATGCATTGTTTGTAGTGCGTTTTTATACCTTCCTATTCAGGAACTGATAACATCTGACTGCTTTGTTTTATGCTAAACAAAGTGCTGAAAATAGCTTCCTGTGTATACCACCCTAAAAACATCTGTTTCCAGCCAAATACACTTAAACCACCCAATATCGCAGTGAAGATGGACTACTATGGCAATGTTTCCGATAAGACTTTTGCTGTACATGACTAGCACATCATAATGACAGTAGGAGCATTACCTGGTGACATGGCACATATACAAAAATCAAAAAGGTTCGTAGTAGCACTTCCGTAAAAAAAAAATATAGTTATTGTGGTGAGGGGGCCAGCAGTGATGGGTGCCAGTCCGAAGCTCCCCGTTGTCCAAAAGTATTGAAGGAAACCGCAGCACTCACAAGTAGTCACATTTCCTGAATTTTAATCATCAAAGCGTGCAACGTTTCGACCTGGTGTCATCTCTTTCAAGCAACAAATGAATGGAGCGAATATGCAAATCACATACTCCCTTCTGAATAATTAATCAGTGTAGCCAAATATTCTAGACATAAGTATACAAATCACAATATACAATACCCCCTACTGTGCCACTAGAACCTTTATACCTAAGGGGCTGTGACATAAGGGATGGATCTGTGGTGGAGGGGGGTATGCCCAAAATTTGGGTTGCCCATCTAGTCTATAGAAACTGTTAGTTATGATTGGTTTGGGATGTGGGGGTGATTCTCTTACGAGGTGATGGACACACCCCCTATCCGATGTATGAATGGTGCACCCATTTGGTGGATACGTTTCTCCCACAATGTTGGGGGATGTACCCCCTTTGGGTGCAAGTAAATGTATGTTTATACTATGGAGGATGACGCCCCCCCTCACAGTTAGTGAGGGGCAAGTTCCCACCAAACCCATGAGTGAATGGTGCCCTCTCAGTTATGTTTGGAGCTTTCTATAATACGCCAACAGGGGCCATATATTAATTATTATATATTAACTATTAATCAGTAAATTAGGTTGTCAGTTTTTGATACCCTTTATTTTGTACGCTAGTTGGACTGAATCGACCTATAGCCCCTATACTACCACTTTATTTAGTAGATAGTGGCTTTGGGTGAGTTGCTACAAATGATGCCAATAGTAAATGTTTATTATAAGTTGATAAAGCCCACTGGTCTCTTTATATGTAATTGGGTACAATGGTGTAGGTTGGCATATGGTGATTATATTGCCTGAATACATTGATGGACGCATGTGCGTTATTAGCTAGTGCATTTGGTACTGGCTGGCTGATTCCCTGCTTCCTTTCCTATGGGCTCTCGTTTCCTCTGAGCAATAGGAACGCAGGCACACACGCATTGGAGAAGCGCCAAGCCTGGTATACACGTGCGCTGTGCGCGCATGTGCACTAGCAACAGAGGGAACGCCACACTAGGCACACTCAGTAGAGGAGTGCTGAAGAGATTTCACTACAACCAGCGCTATGCCCTCCAGGATTCCTGTACCGTACGCACACTTTCATGTTTATTAACCGTTTGGTTCTAGTGGCACAGTAGGGGTATTGTCTATTGTGATTTGTATACATATGTCTAGAATATTTGGCTACACTGATTAATTATTCAGAAGGGAGTATGTGATTTCCATATTCACTCTGGTCATGTGAGCCTCTGGAAGGGTATATGTATCTTATTTTGTACACCTCATTTGTTGCTTGAAAGAGACCACACTAGGTTGAAACGTTGCACGCTTTGGTGATTAAAATTCTGGAAATGTGAAGACTTGTGAGTGCTGCGGTTTCCTTCAATACTATGGCACATATACAGTCTTGGTTTGTTTCACACAACATATTGAGAAACTAGCTTCTAGAGAAAGCGGTCCTCTCAAAGAAGAGGCCAATCTATATACGTTGGATAATCAGTAAGTTCAGATCTAGATCAGAGTCTGTGATAGTTTACTCATCGAGGAATTAAAATATCCATATAAACTGGTTATTTTTCCTACCTTCACAGTGAGGAGGTTCATTTGTCCAACCATTGGCAGAACATACTCGAGTTTTATGCTTGCTCACCATCTGATACCTGGTTTAAAAATACATACAATATATGGAAATAAAGGTAGTATGTGTGCATGAACATTACTGATTCATACAGAGTCCAAATTCACACCACCATTTCAGTGGAGGACAAAACTATATTACTGCATTGCTTTTTTGAGAACCATGGAAGTTCTGTACTCTGCTTAGCAAAACCATGGAAGGGGTGTTTGCATCCTTGGTGTAGTGGCCATAATTTAGACACTAAGGGGGTCATTTACTAAACAGAAATACGACAATATTAGGGCATATTTCTGGCGCGGATTGAGGCACAAATGTCCTTTGTGTCGCAATCTGCGACTTTTCCCCACTCACTCCAGGTCTAAAAATAGGCATGACGTGGGCCCTTTTCACTTACCATTTTCTATGCCTGGTTTAGAGGTAGAAAATGGTCTAAATGAAAAGACAGATAGTAAGACAGATTGGAAGCTGTGGCAGTGGTGGATCCACTGCCATATTTAGAAGTGGCAGTGGATCCACCAAATTATGTAGAGGTCAGCACCTCTATATTACTCCAGCGGATCCACCGCCAGCGCAGGGACTCATGAAGACCGGCATCTAAAATGCCCACCTAAAATGTCTCCAAAATTCCAAATCAAAGCTGAGCGAAAGAGGCCTACTACTAAGGGCTCATACACACAAACATATTTTCATTCCGTGTCCGTTCCATTTTTTTTGGCGGACCGTATGTGGAACCATTTAATTCAATGGGTCCGCAAAAAAATCGGAAGGTACTCCATGTGCATTCTGTTTCCGTATGCCCATATTTCCGTTCCGCAAAAAAATAGAACATGTCCTATTATTGTCCTCATTACGGACAAGGATAGGACTGTTCTATTAGGGGCCGGCTGTTCCGTTCCGCAAAATACGGAATGCACACGGATGTCATCCGTATTTTTTGCGGACCGCATAATACATACGGTCGTGTACATGAGCCCTAAACCTGTGTCCTTCACTTAGTTATACTAAATAAAGTTATACTACTACACCAAATAACATCTTTACAAATATGTTCTCCTCAGGTCACTTTAACAGTAAAGCCCAATCTGGGGCAATTATAAAAGAATTCTAAAAAGTATTTTTGTGTTATACTAATTAGTCCTGGTTGAGGCCACCATTCTGATTTCTTTTCTTAAAACACAGACAGATTTTACATAATTTTTTCTTTCTCCAGACCGATTTATTTGAATGGATTGAGTCAAGGTCAGAAAATCTGAAAACAGACAAGAACAGTGCATGTTGGCTTTGAGTGTACTTATGGTTTATACATACCCCTCATCACAAGTGTATTCCACCACAGCTCCAAATACAAACTCATATCCTTCTCTTAGTTCAAATGTGCCAAAGGGTGTATCTCCAGGATGACCACATGGTTTCTCTGTCGAGAGCAGAAAAACAGGTTTTAATTCTGTTATGATTCAACGAACCTAAGTATACATCACATAGAATGTATAGGACTTTAAGATTGATAGCCAACCATTAGGCTGGGTCATCAATATTATCATGTCAGATCTCTTGAACACCTCCCCCACTGAGGGCTGCAATTAAAGGGCTGCAACATCCCAGTCACAGATCTGAACTTTGTGTAGTTGCCGAGAATGGTATTGTACAGTAGATCTCTCTTATACACTTGACCCCGCTGATTTAATATAGATGAGCTATCCTAAGAATATTAAAGGGAACCTGAAACACTGAACATGGTGTCTAAGCTGCAGGCAGCATATTACAGAGCAGGAGGAGCTGAGCAGATTGATATGATAGATTGTTTTATGGGAAATGTAAGTTCAGTATAAGTTATAATTTATTCATTTAAATTTCTGCTCATTCTGGGCATTGAAGTCTAGGAGGCAGTCCTGTCAGTGATTGACAGCTATCTCTGTATACAGAGTCATAGAGGGAAGACTGTCAATCACTGATAGCTCCGCCTCCTGGACTTCAAAGTCCAGAATGAGCAGGAATTTAAATGAATGAAGTACAAGTTTTACTGAATCATTTCCCACAAAACTATATATCAATCTGTTCAGCTCCTACTGCTCTATAACATGCTGCCTGCAGCTCAGACACCTTGTTCAAGGTACCCTTTAAAGTCCCAAAGGACCCCTTTAACCCTTTAGTAACAATAAAAAAGAATCTAGTCCACAGATGGCAATTTTTCTTGGCATGCCAAGATTTTAGGTGGGCAAGGGGGTTTTGTTGTCCACCTCATACTAATCTCCAGCTAGCACTGACTGCCCCTGTTGGACCACCGTCCACCAGTGTCACCATGACTTCCCACTAAACATTTTTTTTAGTGCAAGTTTTTTTTTTAACCCAAAAATGTGGATCAGGAAAGAGGAAGAATAATCATATATTCACACATGCAGGTTTTGATAAGATTTTGTTCAGGTTTATTTGGTGCACTTTTTTGAGCCAGTGACTCAAGTGGATTTAAGAGAAATGGGAAATATTAAAAAAAGACATACTTCTCCTTCCTGCTGGAACCACTTCTGGCTTTGGCTCTAAAACATTTTTAGCGCATTTCCAAAAAATAAATAATGTGTGAATCCTCCCTAAGGGCTCACAAAAATGTGGATCCGCAAAACACGGATACTGGCTTTGTGCATTCTGCACTTTGCAGAACAGCTGGCCCCTAGTAGAACAGTCTTATCCTTGTCCGTAATGCAGACAATAATAAGACAGGTTCTATTTTTTGCAGAATGGCCATGTGGACACGGAATGCACACAGAGTCATTTCCGCTTTTTTGTGGCCTCATTGAAGTGAATGGTTCCAGATACAAACCGCAAAAAAAAAAAAAAAAAAAAAACACGGAACGGACACAGAAAAATAAAACTTTGTGTCTGAGCCCTAAGGGTTCTATCACATATTGGTGGCCACGTCATCGTAACTGCATGAGGATTAGCGCTAATTGCCATGTCAAGAAAGTGAAAAAGCAGTCAAAAAGTAAAGTTCATCATCACTTTATTAATCCTATTAAATTGTCAGACTAACTTCATGTCCATCATATAGCATTCATTATTCAGGGTGAACGACAGTGTCATGGCTCTTCTGACTTATTGCTCTCTGATGCCATCCGTGCTGTTTATCATCTGCATTACGTCTTGGAACAGTTGCTGATCCTATGTGTGACACTATTCATACCGATGCATTAGCTTTCAGACGTTTATAACAGTTTTTATGCATTATGGAAAGAAGAAATGGCTCTTTATGAATCTGCTGATGTTTTTCCCTACCTCATAATTACTAGTAACCACCTTATGGAATTTTGTGATGAAATTGTGAAGTAATTATATTTAGATAAAGAGAGCTTCACTAAGCCCTGGTCTCCTGCTATTTATATGAGCTCACAGCCAACACTAGTGAGAGTCTATATTCTATTTGCTTGTGATGTTATATATAGTTATTCATGAATTAAATGGTATATTTTGGTATATAATCTATTCTTGATACTCCAGTGGGTTGCTATACGTTGTGGGCGTCCATCTAAGTTATGAATGCACTGATTTCAACATTATTATTCCTGAAAAATTACCACAAAAATGTAAAGTGATAACTTTTTGACTGCTTTGTTGCTTCAGTGCTCAGCCACAGTTTCTACCCTTCTTAGTTTTTTTTTAATGAAACTTTAATGGGGGTCAAGCGCCAATAGAGAGTTACTACACACAAAAGATGCAGCTTGCTGTATTTTTCAATTGTGGTCAGAACTGCAGGTACAGAACATGTGCAGCCCCAAACATGTCCTACTACCCAAAGGCCACTTCAGCAGAGTCAGTATCTGATCAGCATTTTGCATCAGTATTTTTAAGCCAAAACTAGGAGTGAAACCTACAAAGCAAACTGGGCTAGTTTTATACTAGCGCTAGAGATCTCTGGCGGTCCCCATTACAGTTAATGAGGCCAGACAGAGACTTACAAGCTTCGTGCAATACCGGAATGCAAAGAGATCCACCAGGCTGTTCCCTGCCGGTACAGCCTGCTGGATCTCTAATGCTAGTGTGACACTAGCCTAAGGGCTTATGCACATGGCCGTTGTGCGGCCGTTCTGAGCATTGGGGACCGCAATTTGCAGTCCCCAATGCACGGGCAACATTCATGCGGCGGGCGGGGCGGATCGAGACCCATTCAACTTGCAGTGTGCAGCCACCTTAACCATATGACCTTAGGGTAGAATGAAAAGCATCAAAATTTGTCTTCAAGCCCTTATATTTCAGTAATGCCTTATTCATACAGTCTTTGGTCAATGATATCCATTACTGATTTTCAGTCCAAACCAGGTGCAGCTCTAAACACAGACCAGGTGCAGATCTTTCCCTTACACCTTATGGCCCCATTCACATTACCGTATGAATAGGCGTCGTATGTATTCCGCAAAATTGCGGAATACATGCAGCCCAATTCACCTCTATGGGAGCGCACAGCATAAAAAGATAGAACATGTCCTATACTTGTCCGTACGCATGGACAAGTATAGGAATTTTCAATGGGGCCCGCACGGCGTGTGTTCCGAGCGCTGCAGAACACATGCCGGGCGGTCCCCGTATATTTGCGGGTCCGCAATAATGCGGACCCGCAAATATACGGTCGTCTGAATGAGGCCTATGTCTGTGGAGATTCCACTCCTGGTTTTGGCTCACAATCACTGATGGAAATCAATGACTGTGTAAGTAATGCCTCATGCATACGCACATTGTTTGGATCCGCATCTGAGCCGCATTATTTCAATGCAAGTATTGCGGACCGCAAGTGGTGGGCCTGATATATATGGGCAATGACCATGTGCATCATAAATAAAGGTGGAATCCATGCTGATTTTTGGAAGGGGATTGTCAGAATCCATTGTGTGAAAGTACCCTACCAGATTTCACCTTTTCAATGGAAGGGTGAGATCAGTGACAAAACTGCCTCCAATCTGCACCAAAATCTACAATTAGAAATTGCGGATTTAGGTGCAGATATGCTGCAGAAATGCACATTCACACGCCTAAGGGTAAAAGACGAATGTAGCAGCCACAACACGAATTGTTATGAGTTTTAAATTGTTGATTTGAAAAAAAGTGCTGACTTGTTGTAAAACTGTCTCTGAGCTTAGTGTTGTATTTGTTAATGATTTTCCTAAGTTCTGATTTTTTTTGTTTGTGTCTTAACTTTTTCTCCCATTTATTGCAGCCTTGTGGTTTTTACTGTTTTCCAGCAACTGGAATTGCTGACCACAAGAAGTTCAGTCTTGACTATAATAATACTAGCATAGTTGTACCACTTCCTCACCACAATGTAACTGTTCTATCTTTTGAATGTGTTTGAAATAAAGGCTGACCTCCCTGCACTTGTGCATGAAGGATTTGCATTTGCTTTACCTCTTACGTACTGTGTGTGACATATTAGTCCCTATAAAAGGAGGAGGAAAAGTAATCAGACTTCAAGCAACTGCTCTTCAAAGAACACATATACTTTGAGTACATCAGTGTACACATATCAGCTTACAGATATAAATTAGACAATTACATATCTATAAGAAGGGCAATTATCAGGAAGGAGTGCTCCTAGGAACACTTGTTCCCTATAATTGCTATGTGTTAAGGTGCCACTGATCACCTGACAACCAAATGTTCATTCATTAATTGAAAGATCTGTAGAAACTTATTCAATGTGGCACATGTGCGAATTGGAATTTTAGCTCAATTTAATTGACTCATTTTCATTAGTAAATCTGCCCCTATGCATACATTTCATGCTGTACTTGGAGGGGGCTTCCCACCATTAGAAATTATGGCATAGCTTTATACTTCCTGATTGGTGGAGAACCTGCTTTCGGTACCCCAGTTGTCCTCAGAGTGAAGAAACCTTTAGGCTAGTTTCACACTAGCGTTAGATCTCTACAGCAGACTGTTCCAGCAGATAACAACTTTTCTGGAACTCTCTGGATCTAGCATGTCTGGATGTTACCGCGTTCCCAACAGACCCCATTGACTATAATGGGATCCAGCAGATATCCAGCCACCTTGAAAATATGCTGGGATTCGGCCGGACAAAAACGACTGCACGCAGCATTTTTTGTCTGGCTGAATCCCGGCATATTCCCTACTGGAACAGCCTGCTTGAGAGCACAGCTGCAGATGTGAAAGAGGCCTTAGGGTGCAGCAATGTGATCAGGTTTCTGCATGCAGTTTTGGAAGCCAAAACCAGGAGTGAATTCAAAAAAGAGGAGAAGTTGTATTTGTCCTTTATACTTTCTCTCCTGATCCATTCCTGATTTTGGCATAATAAATACATCAGGAAACATCACCGTGTGACTGTGCCCTAAGAGTACAGCCATACCGGGTAGATATGCTGCAGATTTTACTCTGCACTATGAGTCTGCAACAATTGGTTTAGATTTTTCTGCAGATACACTGTGGAAATTCTGTGATCTAAATCTGCCATCTGGATGTACCTCAAAAGTTTGTGCCTGTACAGCAGTGCTCCCTTCTACCTGCCATGTAGGGAACTCCAACATAGCTCCTCAACTCTGGGAGTTCTGCTGTGGAGGAAAAAAGCTGTTGGGACTTTGGTTTCTCAGGATTAATGGGGGTCCCACCACACCATCATGATCTTGTGGCATATTCTAGGGACAGAAATACTCCAATAAGAATACTCTTAGCCATGTACAGCATTCTCGAAAGGGGATTTGTTCTGGAATATGACTCTGTAATTGCCCTGGAAATATACAGTTAAAATGACCTTCTTGCTAAATAGCATGCATAATGTGTTGTATTTCTTCATGCTCACTTTTGCATTGCCCGTTTGATAAGGATGCCCATTTTCCATCCACACAAGCCATTTTAATTCTCCCGTTCAAAACATATCCAGGGTGACAGCTGTAAATTGCCATGTGGCCAAGTGGGTAGGTTTCTTCATCCCAGTTGCCCAGCAAAATTGCATTATCTATTTTTGGTGGTTTTGCACATGTGGCTAGAAAAAAAAAGAAAATCAGAAGAATTAGAATTTGACATTGGGTATTTCACAAGATATTATTCATGTCCTTGACAATAAGCACCATACTATATGGCATTTACTGAATTTCATTAAAGGTGTAAGCCATAGGCTAGGGCAGCAAAATCAGATGGGCCAGGGTCCAAATCCAGGCACCTGAAGTGCCGCATATACTTTGACTACCACAAGGTTTACAATTTGCCTACTGTCAATGAGTAAACTACATATTTATACCACATAATCATTATCACTTATAGGGTACAACCAGATGACATGGTGTATTTTTTGCCATGATTATGCAGCAGAAACACTGCTGTAGATTTGTTGCAGTTTTGCTGTGGATTTCACCCTATGCCTTGCATGAATTGATATGGTGTGAAATTAAAATCAGTTTACGTTTCAGATTTTTTTTTGCAGCATATGGATGACATTTCATAAAATCCCACCCACATTGGTGGTACTGTAAAACAGCATGGAATGGATATACCTAAAACAGTATGTGGATAAACCTATAGCTTTCACATTTATAGCACTTTAAAGAAGGAACTTCTCTATGTTTCCTATTCATTTAAAGGGGCTTCTCTTATTAACAGCATTCATCACCTATTTACAGGGAACATAACAGCACTGTTCATGAGAATGGCTGTCCCCAAATCTCCTGTGACCACTGCTCTGTTCACTTCTGTGGGACTACTGAGTACAGCACTCACCTAGCTCTTTTAGCCCCATAGAAATGAATAGAGTGGTGAACATACTTGTATACCACCAACCCTGCACAAAAGGGGCTTAGGATCCCCTGTGATTAGTGTGGGTCCTTGTGGTTGGTCTCCTATCAATCATACATTTATCATCTATCCTGTGGAAAGTCTTCAGACCATTTCACTTTTTTCACATTTTGTTATGTTGCAATTTTGTGCTAAAATAAAGAAAACAATTCAAGTCCCCCACCCCATTCTGCATTCAATACCCCATCAATCAATTTAATGTACGGCAAGTGTATTCCAACCAAGGTGTAGAAACATCTCATTTGTACACAGGAGTAGAAACATCTCATCTATACACAGGATCTTTGGAGCTTAGTCAGAGTGACTATTCAGTTTATGGTCACTTCTCTTACCAAGGCCTTTTCCCCCGATTATTTAGTGTGGAGGGGTGGCCAGCTCCAGAAAGAGTCCTCATTGTTCCAAACTTCTTCCATTAAAGAATTATGGAGGCCTCTGTGCTCTTGGGAACTTTCAGTGCAGGAGTATTTTTTTGTCCCCTTCTCCAGATCTGTGCCTCCACACAATCCTGTCTCTGAGCTCTACAGGCAGCTCTTTCCTCCTCATGGCTTTGTTTTTGCTCTTATATACATTGTCTCATATAGACAGGGCTGTGTATTTCCAAATCATGTCCAATCAACTGAATTAACGACAGGTGGACTCCTGTCTGAAGACTTTCCGAATGGACTGTATGTTTTTAATGGGAAAACCTCTTTAATGCTTTGTTAAAACCTCACAACATTAAACAGTCTCAAAGTTCTGTACTCAATGTTGCTGTAGCAGATGAACTATGACAGAGCTCTATAGACTGGTATGGGTTAATGGGCTGCTAATTTAAAATACAGTAAAGATGCATGTTGCCTCATGTTCTACCAGATACACTGGTGGTCTAGGGATACATAGAATTAACATCTATTTTGTAATTAAGGATCTATAGTGTACAGAGAAACTTGCATTTGAGGGTCCAGAGTAAAAAAAAAACATTATCATAACCCTGGTACGTAACGTGAACCTAATAGTTCCATTTTACTAATTTTGAAATTATGGCTGAGATTTCACATTAACGTCTTTATCCCACAAAATGTGTTAGCCTGGACAACACAGGCGTGCACATGGTGAGGCAGTTTAATGTCAGAACTGTTGGACTGACCCTCTGGCCGACCAGAGTACCAGAGGATCCCCTGATGCACCCACATTTCTTGCAGAAGACAATGACCTTGGGACCAACAACCAAATTAATTGTGCATATGTGCAACTAACTGTTTATTTACATTTAGTGCAACCACCTGCCCATACTTGACATGTGCAATTTTTCCCTAAAAAATAACTTTTAGTATCTTAATATTAAAAGAACCTATTGATTATCTTAAAACTATCAGCGATCATATCCCATATGTCCAGCTTACTAAAGTATTGAGCTCTGTTTTCTTCACAACTCTCATTTACTTGCAATCACAGACCGCTGTATATTGCACAGCGTTCCTATACCTGGAAGTCTATATGCGCGCTATTTACAGCTTCCACTAGCGTATTGCATCTCTATGTGCTACATTGCTACACTATATATCCTGTACTGGATATATCTACATAAACCGCAAGCAGGCAGCACTCCAAAAATAAAAAAAGTCTTTATTCACCCATGTGGATACGCAACGTTTCGGCTCAGCTCTAGAGCGTTAACTTCAATTTGCTCAACACTAGTAGTGACATACTGTAGCTGTATACAGCTTGTTACCATTGTAGCCAATTGCTGGACTCGCAAGTCAGACAAACCCTATAATTGATTTAAATACAAAATATATTCAGAATTTGGGGCTAACAATAATATTCTTTTTGGGACAACCCCTTTAAGTATAATTAATACTTCTGTAAGAAAGGATGATTTTTTTAAACTCGATGTGGCAGATTTACTAATGCTATAGCAGGCAAAACCTTAGGGCTCACGCACACGACCATATGTATTTTGCAGTCTGCAAAAAATGGATCAGCAAAAAAACGGATGACATCTGTGTGCATTCCGTATTTTGTGGAACGGAACAGTCCTATCCTTGTCCGTAATGCGGACAATAATAGGACATATTCTATTTTTTGCGAACAGAAACAGAACAGAAATACAGAAACGGAATGCACACGGAGTACCTTCTGTTTTTTTTTTTCAGACCCATTGAAGTAAATGGTTCCGCATACGGTCCATAAGAAAAAAACGGAACAGACACGGAAAGAAAACACGGTTGTGTGCATGAGCCCTTAGATAGCCTAGACCTCCACCAGATTTTTCACAATGGCTAATGCTGGATGATAAATTTGGCACATGGCTAGACATTTTTGTAATTTCGTGGCACAATTTACCCCAGAATCTAGGTGCACACACATTAGTAAGTGTTGACTGATATTAATAGACAACACGTTTTCTTTTTTTTTTTAGAATTTGAAAGTAGCAGAGGACCAGTCACCAGTGCTGAAATGCTGTTTTTGCAAATAAGTACATTCCTCATTATATAACAATTCTGCAGCATCTTTTCTTATAACTGTGTGTTCTACTGCTCTTCTGTTATTGCTCTTAAAAATGCATAAATAACTGCCCACTGAGTGTTACCAGGACAGAGGGGTGTCGCTGTGCACTCTAACACTGGCCAGTAAGTGCTACCAGTCCATTTCGCAAAATTTCGAGAAATAGTAACAGCCAGTTAGCTACTTATACATAAATTTCTAGGAGGAATAACAGAGGAATTGCACAATGCAGAGATATAAGAAAAGATACTTCAGGATTGTTGTTTTATGGAGAATAGGAAAATTTATTAAAATCGATATGTCAGGAGTAGTGACCCATCAACTTTTTTATGTGTAAAAAAGTGATTAGATGTTTTTCTGTAGCGTACAGTTTTTTCTATTAGCAGTGGTCTATATGAGCTTTGCTAAAGGAAATCTGTCTACGGCATACACAGTACATGCTGAAGAAGGCTCACTGTTACATGTAGATACAGAAGTTATTCCCCATCTAGGAATGGATGGCAAAGAACAGTGTTAGGCTACTTTCACACTTGCGTTTTATAACTCTGGTATTGAGTTCCGTCATAGGGGCTCAATACCGGAATAAAACGCTTCTGTTTTGTCCCTATTCATTGTCAATGGGGACAAAACTGAACTGAAGACAACGGAGCGCTCCTAAAAGCATGCTGCGGTTTGCTCTCCGGTCCAGGCATCTGCACCAAGACAGATCCGGAATGACCCTCAATGAAAGCCAATGGGGACGGATCCGTTTGGTGTGACACAATGGTGAACGGATCCGTCAAAGTCAATGGAGTTCATGATGGATCCGTCACCTGCACACACACATACATACATACATACATACATACACATAAACATACACAGACACACACACACAGACATATACACATACATACTTACATGCTCCCGGCAGGTCTCCACAGCGCAGGAGGAGCAGGACGGCGCAGACATAGGACGATTCCACCCGGCGCCCAGCAGAGGGCGCTGTGGGGAATCGTCCTATGTGCGCGCCGTCCTGCTCCTCCTGCGCTGTGGAGACCTGCCGGGAGCATGTAAGTATGTATGTGTATATGTCTGTGTGTGTGTCTGTGTGTATGTACTGTGTGACATGTGTGGGGCCGGAGCGCGGTTCCAGCCCCACACATGTCCTTGCAGCAGCATGGATCCGGCGACACCCTTCAACTGCCGGATCCGTGCTGCCGCTAATGTGAAAGAGGCCTTAACCACCCTGTTACTCCCTCTTATGAGTGGGCTGGCCCTACTTCCTACCAAGATGGGGAATTCCTCTTGAGACTTCAGGCGATACAAATTTTTGCCTACAAGTAGCTCATACATTTTAATGCTGTACGGCGACAGCATTAAAATCAAAGTTTTTGAACAAAAATATTAAATGGTGCCATTAGAAAAGTACAGCTTGTCTAGCAAAAAAGAAAGCCTTGATATGGCTATGTGAAGGGAAAAATAAAAAAGTTATGGCTCCTGGAAGGCAGGAAGTAAAGAACAAAAATGAAAAACCAAAACACACCAGGAAGGTGTTAAATGTATCTGTTTTCCTTTAGACTTTTCCATGTATTATACTAAGTAGTATTTAACATATGCCCCCACTATATGCCTTGTTCCTCTGCAAGTACTGACATCCTGACTTCTAGAGGAAAACATATACAAAACAGACATTTAAACACAGGAACTTGCAGTAGTCCTTCTGCCTAACAATGCCTACATATTATAGAGGAAATATACTGACTTCCCAGGAAATACTGTATAAGCATTTGTGTGCATTTCTGCAGATTCTTGAATTTTTTTGCTCATTTTCTGATAAAAAATTTCAGATTCCTCGATTGGACTTAAAAATACTTCTATAAATATCTAGTACTGTGCAATTAGAAATACGCACTCACATCCATGAATAGGAGCCAAATTGACACATAAATGGGTTTTTGGTTTTCAGCCTCCCTACTGGGAAAAAATAACAAAAGAAAGAAAAGTACATGAGGCAGTTCATTTCAGACTGAAGAAATACACTCTGCTCTCATCACATTCATGGAACCCTGGACTGATTGTCTATCACCTGAAACAGCAGTTATTAAAAACGTACAGAAATTAATCTGCTTAGATTACAACAAAATATTAAAACTCTGGGAGATTGTAAATTACATATTGCGATCTTACCTTTAACGGAAGGCACTGCAGAATAACAGCATAAAGTAAGTGATACCATACCAATGATGAGGTCCAGTCTAGGCATCTTAGGAGGGTTGTAGGAAGTTGATCTCTCCTTGCTTGAAAAATACAAGATGCCTGGCTAATTCTGCCCTTTAATATCTGTTATTAGTTCTCTTTTTCTATTGATTTCGCAATCTTTGCTGTGGTAAAAAAACTTCAGCTTTGCCTGCGGAGTGTTCCTATAGTCTGGAGTCTGGACCTGAAAGCTATGGGGATTTTCATTTTGAGGGATCTACGTTTGTGAATAGACAAGTACGGCTTTGTATGAATGGCTATTAGGAAACTACAACTTCCTGTTTTCAAGGTTATGCTGCAGTCATGGAAAACTTTCCAACTTTTGCAGATCAACACTGTGGTTGCAAACTTATTCTTCCCACACTGAACTAGTCAGCATTATCATTAAAATGTCTGAAAAATGAGGGCATGGAAAAATAAATGCTCAGATGGGATAATCAGCAAATAAAACTGCATTTAGCAATTAATTTCCCTGTGGTATAAAAAATAATTCTATTTTCTTCACAGAATGAAACCAGTCACAGAACTGAGAGCAGCAACAGTATAGCAACTGCATAGACCAGTTACATGGTACTCGGCATCAGGGAGCACAAAATAAAGGCATGTCACAGCGTCACATACAGTGCCTTGCGAAAGTATTCGGCCCCCTGGAACTTTTCAACCTTTTGCCACATTTCAGGCTTCAAACAAAAAAATATAACATTTTAAATTTTTGGTGAAGATTTAACAACAAGTGGGTCACAATTGTGAAGTGGAGCGAAATTTATTGGATCATTTAAACATTTTTTGTAATATTAAAACTGAAAAGTGGGGCGTGCAAAATTATTCAGCCCCCTTGCATTAATACTTTGTTGCACCACCTTTTGCTGCGATTAAAGCTGCAAGTCGCTTGGGGTATGTCTCTATCAGTTTTGCACTTTTAGAGACTGAAATTCTTGCCCATTCTTCCTTGCAAAACAGCTCGAGCTCTTTGAGGTTGGATGGAGAGCGTTTGTGAACAGCAGTTTTCAGCTCTTTCCACATATTCTCAATTGGATTCAGGTCTGGACTTTGACTTGGCCATTCTAAGACCTGGATACGTTTATTTTTGAACCATTCCATTGTAGATTTTGCTTTATGTTTGGGATCATTGTCTTGTTGGAAGATAAATCTCCGTCCTAGTCTCAGGTCTTTTGCAGACTCCAACAGGTTTTCATCCAGAATGGTTCTGTATTTGGCTCCATCCATCTTCCCATCAATTTTAACCATCTTCCCTGTCCCTGCTGATGAAAAGCAGGCCCAAACCATGATGCTGCCACCACCATGTTTGACAGTGGGGATGGTGTGTTCAGGGTGATGAGCTGTGTTGCTTTTACGCCAAACATATCGTTTTGCATTGTTTCCAAAAAGTTGGATTTTGGTTTCATCTGACCAGAGCACCTTCTTCCACATGTTTGGTGTGTCTCCCAGGTGGCTTGTGGCAAACTGTAAACAAGACTTTTTATGGATATCTTTGAGAAATGGCTTTCTTCTTGCCACTCTTTCATAAAGGCCAGATTTGTGAAGTGTTGTACTGATTGTTGTCCTATGGACAGACTCTCCCACCTCAGCTGTAGATCTCTGCAGTTCATCCAGAGTGATCATGGGCCTCTTGGCTGCATCTCTGATCAGTCTTCTCCTTGTTTGAGATGAAAGTTTCGAGGGATGGCTGGGTCTTAGTAAATTTGCAGTGGTCTGATACTCCTTCCATTTCAATATGATCGCTTGCACAGTGCTCCTTGGGATGTTTAAAGCTTGGGAAATCTTTTGGTATCCAAATCCGGCTTTAAACTTCCCCACAACAGTATCACGGACCGGCCCGGTGTGTTCCTTGGTCTTCATGATGCAGAACCCTGAGACTATCACAGAGCAGGTGCATTTATACGGAGACTTGATTACACACAGGTGGATTCTATTTATCTTCATCAGTCATTTAGGACAACATTGGATCATTCAGAGATCCTCAATCAACTTCTGGACTGAGTTTTCTAAACTGAAAGTAAATCGGACAAATAATTTTGCACGCCCCACTTTTCAGTTTTATTATTACAAAAAAAGTTTAAATGATCCAATAAATTTCGTTCCACTTTACAATTGTGACCCACTTGTTGTGGATTCTTCACCAAAAATTTAAAATGTTATATCTTTTTGTTTGAAGCCTGAAATATGGCAAAAGGTTGAAAAGTTCCAGGTGGCCGAATACTTTCGCAAGGCACTGTGTAGTCTCTCTTAGGCCTAGTTCACACTTCAGTTATTTGGTCAGTTATTTCCGTCAGTGATAGTGAGCCAAAACCAGTAGTGAAGCCTACTCAGATATGATGGAAAGATTTCCTCCTGTTCTGTATTTTGACCCGCACCTGGTTTAGGCTCACAATAATTGATGGAAATATCTGAACAAATAACTGATGAAGGGGCTGTACGCAGAAATGCATTGTATGGGAGACTTGGAATAATACAGGATCTCTTGGAGTTATCCCTGCTGTGAATTGCCCTTAGTGGTAAGTTTTGCATGCCCTGATGCAAAGTACATTATGACTGGTCTATACTGTCGCTATACTGTAGCTGCATTCCTTCACCATTTTGACTGACACTCAAGATAAGGAGATTTTGGCATCAGCTGCATTCGCCCACCTACATAGTCACTAGAAGCCTAAATTAGCATAGGCTAAATAATCTGCGCAATTTAAAAGGTCAACCTCCTCAAACTAGATTTGCGGTGTATATACATGAAAATAGTCTGTACATACTGACCCTAAGATCAATACAAATATTTTCATTCTAGCTGCCAATGTAGCAGAAATCTAAATATATATGATCCCAGGGACGTAACTACCATAGCGGCAGACCATGCGACTGCTATGGGGCCCAGGGGAAGAGGGGGCCCAGTTGGGATTATCCCCTCTTCTACTGGAGGTGAAAACTTGGTCAGGAGACTCTACCCTCTAAAGCAGGGGTACTCAAGTATTTTTGGTCTTAATAGTAGTAATGTCCTCTGTGCACTGTGCCCCCTTCAGAGGAATAATGCCCTCAGTGCCCCCTTTTGCCCCCTTTACATTATCAATGCGCATTATGCCCCTTTCACATTATCAATGCCCATTGTGCCCCTTTCACATTGCAATACCCATTGTGCCCCCTTCAGAATAAAAATGCCCATTGTGCCCCCTCCAGAATAAAAATATCCATTGTGCCCCCTCCATAGTAATAAAGACCTCTGTCCCTCCCTCCATAGTAATAAAGACCTCTGTGCCCCCTCCATAGTAATGAAGCCCTCTGTGTGCCCCTCCATAGTATGAAGCCCTCTGTGCCCCCTCCATACTTATAAAGTTCTATGTGCCTCCTCCATACTTATAAAGTTCTATGTGCCTCCTCCATAGGTATAAAGTGCTCAGTGCCCCCTCCATAGTTATAATGTCCTCTGTGCCCCCTCCATAGGTATAAAGTCCTCAGTGCCCCCTCCATAGTTATAATGTTCTCTGTGCCCCCTCAATAGTTATAATGTCCTCTGTGCCCACTATGTATTAAAAAACAAACAAACAAAAAACACACACAGCACTACTCACCTTGTCCCGTTCCTGAAGCTCACAGGCCTCCTGTCTTCACTGCATCGCTGCAGCACTATGTGGGTGGAGCTTATACAGATTTCCAGTCTGCAGGCTCCGCCCACACCTGCCAGCAGCGCAATCTGGGCAAACCAAATGGTGAAGCAGGAGAAGTCTTCCTGCTTCACCATTCACTGCGCTGCGGACCTGAAGGAGGGGAGGAGCGCGGGGAGCTGAGCGGTGAGTGACATCAGCTCCCTGCGCTCCAGCAATGAGCGCTTCTATCTGTATTGATGGAAGCGCTCATTGCTTCTGGTGCAAGCAGGGGTCCGGACAGCGGTCCACCAGTTGAGTACCCCTGCTCTATAGGAACAACTTTTAGCAAATGAAGCAGTGGAAAAATGGTCCAAGGGTCTTTAGGCTTTAGGCAGAAAACCTTCTGTCCTGTATGGGGGGCTGGTTTGATCCTTGCTATGATGCGCTTACTTTTCTATGTCACTGTATGGTCCAATGTTGTCCAGGTTCAGAACTGAACCCAGACATATCCCCTTCTTCACCCAGGCAGCCTTTCTGAGATGAGCATCAGAGCATGAAATGCTCTGCCGTTCTCCCTTGCCCTGCACTGAATTGCGCAGGGCAAGGGCTTTTTCAGCAGATCTATCGATGTACCGACTCTCTGCTAGGCGGAGGCTTCTGTCTAGCAGTGTTCCCGGTAACGTCAACGGCGCTACGGCCTGTAAAATGGGCTAGTGCAGCGCTAAAGTCCACCCATTAGTGCTGGTGACTTCGCCAGCAACACTGCTAGGCGGAAGCCTCCACCTAGCAGTGTATGTTTGTAAACAACAGCGCAGGGCAAGGCAGAGCATCTGACCCAGGGTTGCCAACCCTCCGTAAATTTACGGACAGTCCGCAAAAAATGGTTGTTCTTCTCTGCCGTCAGTAGCGTACGGCAGAAAAAAACAACGTCCGTTATTTTTGGCCCGAAAGCCCGAAGTCTGTACTGCGCATGCGTGCGTAGTGCAGGCAGCGCAGAAAGAGAAGTTAGTTTTGGCGTTGCTGGGATTACCTGAGGCTGGCCCAGGGCAGCAGCGGCGCAGGAGACAAGCGGGGATGTGATGAATCATGTGGGGAGCGAGGGGAGGGCATGCAAGTTAGAAGGAGGAGGCATTCCCCGGCCAGTCATGTTACACGCACATAAGGGGTAGACTGCAGTCGGGACTGGGGCTGGAAGAGACTGCCTGAGAGACAGTGAAGGAAATAACATGAAGTCTGCCCTGAACCCCTGGTGAGTCTGGTGTGGGCACTGGGCAGTGTAAGACATGAGGTGAGGTCTGAAGGAGGAGGAGGAGCAGCTGCACCACCTAGCCTGCAGTGTGTGTTTCCCATTCTCATCACCCAGCCCAGGCCCAGTGTGTGTGCTTCCTCCAAGCACTGAAGTCTCTGTTCCAGAAAAAGCCAGCTGCCCCAGGCTCCCCCACCACACCTACAGGGTCACAATGGGGGAGGGGGGCTTTATTACTACTGGAGGCACTATGAGGAAAATTATCTCTATTAGGCTTCATTCACATAGCCATGGTGTAGCTTTGCCCGTGTTGTGGACCCCAAACCGCAGGTCTGTGAAACATGGGCACTGGCCATGAGCACACTGCATTGTGGCACTGACCCATTGACTTCAATGGGTCCGTGATCCACAAGATACGGCAAAAGTTAGAGAATGCCCTATCTTTTGTCATAACTACTGGATTGCGGACTCATTGAAGTCAATGGGTCTGCGCCACAATGCAGTGTACGCATGGCTGGTGCGCGTGTTTTGCAGACTAGTAGTTTGTGATCAGCGACATGGGCACAGCGAAATTATGGCTATGTGAATGAAGCCTTATGAGGCATTATTACTACTAGTAGGGGTACTATTGGGGGCTGTTATAATTTTTTGGCACAATATGAGCGGCACTACTACTAACAGGGGTACTTTCGGGAGCATTATCACTAACGAGAGCACTCTGGGAGACAATTATTACTATTAGTGGGACTTTTGGGGAGCTCTGTTACTAAAGGGGGACTATCTGTATGGCACTATTATTTCTACAGTATAGTGTTTGGGGTCATTGGGGAGCACAATCAGCATACTATTGAGGGTAGCAGCAGGATAACACTGTTGGAAGATCGGGAGGAGGATGATAGAAAAGTAAGAAACTTAAGGAGCCATATTTTTTAACTACTGGGCAACCCTTTAATTCTAGGGTGTTTGTGATTCAAGGATATTATGTTCAGGGCATTTTATTAGGGTGTTAAATATGGGGCGTGGCTTCTGAAAAAGGGTGTGGCATATGTCCGTAAAAATTTTGGGCTGTCCGTGATTTTTGCTTCAGTTGTCCAGAAAAATTTAAAGAGATGGTTGGCAACCCTGATCGGACCATGAAATGCTGCTCTGATGCTCATATCAGAGGGGCTGCCTGGGTGAAAAAGGGGATATGTCTGGGTTCAACTCTGAACTCGGACAACCCCTTTAATAGCAGATTGTTCGATATAATACTATGGCATTAAAGGAAACATGTCACCACAAAATGCAGTGCAATCTGCAGGCAGCATGTTATAGAACAAGAGAAGCTGAGCAGATTGAGATATATATATAGAGTTTTGGTGGGAAAAAAGTCTGTAAATCGTTTTTACATTTTTTCATTTATACATTTTTAGATCTCTGCACTTTCTGGTCTCAGAAGCCAAATGTGCTGTCTTATCATTGACCAAAAGCCATTCTTCATATACACACATAAAGAGAATGCTGTAAGATAAACAGCAGTTTAGAGATTGAGCTCAAGAACAGCAGAGATTTAAATGTATAAACTGCAAGTTTTACTGAATCTATTCCTACAAAACTATTTTATATCAATCTGCTCATCATCTCCTCCTGCTCTATCGCATGCTGCCTACAGATTGCACTGCATTTTGTGGTGACAGGTTATTTTTAAAGAGATCAGGTTAACACTTTGTCAGTCCAATATATCGGACGTGAGAAGGAAGCTCCCGTCACAAAAGATTCTTAACACAGTACTTAGTGTATGTAGAATATGTCCATCCTGGGTTTGGATGGTTGCCATCACTGGCCTCCAGCTCACTGGTGAGCCTGCTACAAATTTCCAACACCCACTTGAATTACATTGAGCTGCAGAAACCAGATGTACAGAGCTGTGCCTGGTTGTGGCTCACTATGGGTCCTGCAAACATCTGATCAGCGGTAGTGCTATGAGTCAGACTGATCTAATATACAGTAGATGACTTATTCTAAGGCTACGTCATAGTAAAGTCCCGGAAAACCCTGTAAATTCTGTCATGGATCTTTTTAATTGAAACATGTTCCTTCTAGGCACATTTATATATTTTTCAAGATACTTTACTGTAACAGCCAAGCCAACAAATTAATAAAATAGAATACAATAAGATACTGTCCTTGTAGAGGAAATACGCCTTAAAAGGCATAAATTGAAACACAATACTGAAAACATGAAGTATGGCCTGTCATTACATGATATTTTATTAGTTTACTGATTAACAGCTATATTTTAGGCTGAACTTTAAATTCAGTGACTTAAGAGGACCTTTCATGCCTCCTCACACTGCTAACTAACTAGCAGTTTTTACAGGGCATGGGCTGAGGAGTTGGGGGCACTTACAATTTTTTCGGGGCGCAGCTCCGTTGGCCCGCTGCGCCCCTGTGAAGATCCGGCGCGCGCTATACAAATTGCATAGCATCCGTACAGGGAGGAGGAGACGCCAGGGATTCTCAATGGGCGTCTCCTTCTCCCTGGCTGTAGCGCTGTCCAATCACAGTGGAGAGCGTCACAGTCAGGGAGAAGGTTTCCTCCCTGTAAAAACTGCTAGTTAGTTAGCAGTGTGAGGAGGCATGAAAGGTCCTCTTTAATACGCATTTGGTAGCAAATATAATGAAGACATAATGAGATTGAATTATAATAAAATTTAATGCCCAGGTTCAAACAGGGCTGTCGTTGACATATTTGTGTTCTTTTCATTATTAGTCAGGAATTGATTTTAAGCAGGGGCGTCGCTAGGGCTTTTTATCCTGGCCAGGGCCCCGAATCAATCTATCACTGCCCCGAACCTCTGGTGGAGACAGCTGCAGTGCGACCCGATCGTCTAAGGGGGCCCCCTGCTTCAGTCGGGAATTTCCCATGTTAGGAGTCCCTGCTTTGACTCCATATATGGCTATGTCCATATATGAAGTTAGTGTTATGAACAGTGAAAGGGGTATTCCCACTATGCTTGGGAACACCCTGTATATTTATAAGTCTAGTTTAGACTCTAATTTTAAAACACTCATGTGGGGATTTGAACTCACAACCTTCTACATTACAGGCAAGTACCTTAACCACTGGACTATTGAGCTCAGTGTTAAGTCAATGGTGAAAACCCTCATAGATATTGAAAAACCTCCTAAGAGGTTCTCTTGCATTATACAAGAGATTTGAGGTTGTTCACCATTGACTTAACACTGAGCTCAATAGCCCAGTGGTTAAGGTACTTGCCTGTAATGTAGTAGGTTGTCCCCACAACAAATCCCCACAGGAAATTTAGAAAATAAAGGCTAAATAACAGCCTGTCATTTTGGGGTGTGTTTATTACTTTTTATTCAATTTTCTTGGGAGATAAAGTGTTCTGTTACACCATATAGGCGAACTTTTTTTCAATATTTTAAAAGTATGGGTGTTTTTGCATGCCTATAATGCCATTTTGTTCTTTTTTTGTGTGGAGAATGGGGTGATTTTACGTTTTTTTTAAATATTTTTAAAACTTTTTTTTTATTTTTTTACTTTTTAAGTCCCCTAAGTGGACCACAACTTACAATCATCAGATGTAAATTGCTCCATTAGTCTGCATTGAAATCATTATATCACAGTTCACTGCTGCCACCTAGTGGCCTGAACTGGGATATACTAACAATGAACCTGGAAGCCTGGTACAGGCTGAGGCTTATTTACAGAACAGGGTGCTTTCACCAATCTTCGCTGGTGGAAAGCGCGCCTGAAGAGAAATCCCGTGGCTGATCTGAGGTCTGATGGGGGCTGAGTGGGCTGATTTAAGGTCTGATGGGGCTGAGTGGGCTGATCTGAGGTCTGATGGGGGCTGAGTGGGCTGATCTGAGGTCTGATGGGGGCTGATTTAAGGTCTGATGGGGGCTGAGTGGGGCTGATTTAAGGTCTGATGGGGGCTGAGTGGGCTGATCTGAGGTCTGATGGGGGCTGAGTGGGCTGATCTGAGGTCTGATGGGGGGCTGATTTAAGGTCTAATGGGGGCTGAGTGGGCTGATTTAAGGTCTGATGGGGGCTGAGTGGGCTGATTTAAGGTCTGATGGGGGCTGAGTGGGCTGATCTGAGGTCTGATGGGGGCCTGAGTGGGCTGATTTAAGGTCTGATGGGGGCTGAGTGGGCTGATTTGAGGTCTGATGGGGGCTGAGTGGGCTGATCTGAGGTCTGATGGGGGCTGAGTGGGCTGATCTGAGGTCTGATGGGGTCGGAAAAGGTGATCTGAGGTCTGATGAAAAATATTTTTTTCTTATTTTGCTACTCTAAAATCTGTGGTGCGTCTTATAAAGCGAAAAATACAGTAACTGTGTTGTTAGCGCATTATTACAACATTTTTGGCCCCACTTTTGATTTTGCCCAGAGCCACATTTTGTCTAAAACCGGCCCCGGCTGGGGGAGTGACTGTGGGGGTTTTTATGCCGGGGGGTGTGACTGTGGGGGATTGTATGCCAGGGGGGGGGGCGACTGAGGGCCATATTCATTGGGGCTTGGGCCCCGGATCTTTTGAGACCCTAGCAACACCTCTGATTTTAAGAGGGGGAAATATTAAAGAGGTGGGTGTTCTATGATTTTTATATTGATATTAAATTTTCATATCCTAAGGCCTCATGCAAAAAAAGGATCCGCAAAAAATATGGATGACATCCGTGTGCATTCCGTATTTTGTGGAACGGAACAGCTGGCCCCTAATAGAACAGTCTTATCCTTGTCCGTAATGCGGACAATAATAGGACATGTTGTTTTTTTGCGGAACGGAAAAACGGACATACAGAAACGGAATGCACATGGAGTATCTTCCTTTTTTTTGCGGACCCATTGAAATGAATGGTTCCGCATACGGTCCACAAAAAAAACGGAACAGACACGGAAAGAAAATACGTTCGTGTGCATGAGCCCTAAGGATAAGTCATCAATATTTAAGTCCCGGAAAACCCCTTTAACTAACACGTAGAGTCTCTTTTGACAAGTTGATGAGTTTTTTGTAAGAGTTTATCAAACTCAACATTAGATAAAAGGCAGAATGAGGTCAACTGACCTTGACTATTGGCACATGTAGCAGATTATTATACATGGCCATACTGGGCTGGCCTCCAAGCTTAAAGGGGTTCTGCAGTTCTGTAAAACTGAGGATCTATCCCCTGGATAGATCATCAGCATCTGATCGGCGGCGGTCCGACACCCGGGACCCCCGCCGATCAGCTGTTTGAGAAGGCAGCCTTCTCTGTGTTTTCCTCAGGCCCAGTGACGTCACAACTATTTTCACT
Source organism: Rhinella marina (assembly GCA_900303285.1). Taxonomy (NCBI): domain Eukaryota; kingdom Metazoa; phylum Chordata; class Amphibia; order Anura; family Bufonidae; genus Rhinella; species Rhinella marina. Next base: position 9,009 of record ONZH01030840.1, on the reverse strand, counting down.
GGCCTGAGCGGGGCTAATCTCTGTTCACTTGAATGGAGCTTAGCCCCGCCCAGGCCAGTGATACTAGTCGTGACGTCACTGGGCCTGCGGTAAACACAGAGAAGGCCGGGGCGCTCCTGCAGCGCCACTGCCTTCTCAAACAGCTGATCGGCAGGGGCCCCGGGTGTCGGACCCCCACGATCAGATACTGATGATCTATCCAGAGGATAGATCATCAGTTTTAAAGAACTACAGAACCCCTTTAAATATCCAAAACCAGGTTTCTGTCTAGCATTCTATATAATGTATACTTTGTTCAAAAATTAGACACATGTAGATGGAAGTAAAAACGCAAGATGTCTAGAAATAAGGTGTGTGAGAAGTTCCAGGCGTGGCTCTTGCCTTAAAGAGTTTCTGTCACCAGTTTTGGGCATATAAAACAGGATGACATTTGCACATTGCAATGATGATGCCCAATCTGTTAATCTAATTTCTATGTAAAATTCGACAAAGCAGCTAAAGCAAATTTTCATAAACTTCTTATGTCTATCTCCAGTGAAAGAGGAGGAAACTCTGGTTGTCAATTGTAATGCTGGTGTAACAGCGGTTGCTGTGCGCCGCTGTACCCCTGCTTACCACTGCCGTTCTGGGCCTCGTGTCCAGCGTTGAGCTGCTGCTTGTTTTTTCCATTCACCGCTGCAGTCCTGAGCTCTGGCTGTGTAGTGCTGTTGCACCATGATCTGCTCCAGAGTTTCCATCCAGCCCCGAATTACTTCACTCCCTTTGGGCTGGAGCTGTTTGATCATGTGCTTTGATCATGTGACCATGCTGTCATGTGGGTTGGTCGTGTGTCCTCATTGACCAACCCTGGACCTATTTAAGTTGCTTAGCCCTTTCCTAAGACGCCTCAGTGTCAAGGTCCTACTCTTGCTCTAGGTATTGCGGTATCCTGCTTATGTTCCTGTGTGCTGACCTCTGCTAGTGTTCCAGACTCCGCTACTCGCCTGATCCCTGCCTGCCGGTATCGTTTTTCTCGTTGCTGATCCGGATTGCCTGACTTCGTACCTATGCCGCCTGCCCTGACCCTTTGCCTGTCTGACTCCGCTTCTGCCTCACCCCTTTGTCCAGTATTGTCTCTCCTGGATACGACCCGGCCTGTTGACCACCGCTTTACCTGGTACCTTCGCAGGTATCTCCTGGACCTGCTGCCTCGTGTCCCGACCCTCCTCAGGAGGTAGCGACCTGGTGTTCCAAGTCTATCCCCACCATCAGGGGTATTTGTGAAGATCGAGGGGTTTCACTTAGACAACGCCCTTAAAGGAAGTAGGGCGCGAGGCACAGTGGGTCCATACCTGCTGGTTCGTGACAGCTGGAGGTTTGTGCCCGCCAGTGTTAACTGCTTGCTGATAGTTTACCTATTCAGATGCTATGCCTGCTCTTTCACTCAATGCCAGGTGACCTCATCTTCCAAGCGGGCATGATGCCGGAGCACTTATGCTGCTCATCCTCTTGGCTCCAGGCCCATATGGCCTATTCACTTCCTGCTTGCAGTCTTTATGCCTTAGGACATACATGGTCTCCGTGGCTCTTAAAGGGTCAGTGTGCACACCCAAATCTTTCACAGCCTATTGCCCCTTTCACACGAGCGGGAGACTCGCATGTCTCCCGCAACGCATCTACAGGGCTGGACTCGGCACGGACAGGGATCGCAGAGCATTATATGCGATCCCTGTCAGTGCCGAGTCCAGCCCTGTAGATGCGTTGCGGGAGACATGCGAGTCTCCCGCTCGTGTGAAAGGGGCATATGACTGTCCACCTCTGGGTATTTAACCCTTTCAGTACCGAGCTACTTTTCACCTTAAATCCCAGGCCGATTTTTGCAATTCTGACATATATCACTTTATGTGGTAATAACTTTAGAACGCTTTTACTTATCCAGACCATTCTGAGATTTTTTTTTTTCTCGTGACACATTGTACTTCATGAGTCATAAATTTGAGTCAATATATTTCACCTTTATTTATGAAAAAATCCCAAATTTACCAAACATTTTGAAAAATTTTCTATTTTCAAAATTTCAATTTCTCTGCTTTTAAAAAAGAAACTGATACCTCATAAAATATTTATTACTTAACCTTCCCCATATGTCTACTTTATGTTGGCATCATTTTGTAAATGTTATTTTATTTTTTTAGGCAGTTAGAGGGCTTAGAAGTTTAGAAGCAATTTTTCAAATTTTCAACAATCTCCCAAAAAATTTTTTTGAGCACCAATTCAGTTATAAAGTGATTTTTGTGAGGCTTACCTAATGGAAACCACTAATAAATGACCCCATTTTAGAAACTACACCCCTCAAATTATGAAAATCTGATGTTACAAACTTTATTAACCCTTGAGGTGTTCCACAAGAATTAAAGGAAAATGGAGGTGAAATTTCAAAATTTCAATTTTTTTGGTATATTATTCACGTTAATAATTTTTTTTTCTTGCAACACAGCAAGGGTTAACAGCAAACTAAACCTCAATATACGTTACTCTGATTCTGCAGTTTACAGAAATACTCCATATGTGGTGGTAAACATCTCTATGGGTTTGTGGCAGTGGTCAGAAGGAAAGGAGCGCCATATGGATTTTGGAGGCAGATTTTGCTAGAATGGTTTTTAGGCACCATTTTGTAATTGAGAGACCCTGACGTACCCCTACAGTGGAAACCCTCAAAAAGTAACCCCATTTTGGAAACTACACCCTTCAACGAATATATTAAGGGGTGTACTGACCACTTTGACCACTTGGCTATGAAAATGAAAAGTTTAATTTCTTCCAATAAAATGTTGCTTTAGCCCCAAATTTTTCATTTTTACAAGGGGTAACAGGAGAAAAGCACCCCATAATTTGTTCCCCATTTTCTCATGAATACGGCAACACCCCATACGTGGTGATAAACTGCTGTGGGGGCACATGGCAGGACTCAAAACAGAAGGAGCGCCATATGAATTTTGCAGCACAGATTTTGATGGATTGGTTTGCGGGAGCCATTGATTTTTATTTTTTTGAGTTATTGTCTTATGTGGAGGCTCATTTTTTGCGGAATGAGGTGACTTTTTCATTGGTACCATTTTGGGGTACATAAGACTTTTTGATCGCTTGGTATTACACTTTTTGTCGAGGTGAAAAGGTGAGTCAAGGTGTTTTTAATTTTTAATTTTTTTTTTTACAGCATTTACCCGAAGGGGCAAATCATGTGATATTTTTATAGAGCAGGTTGTTACGGACGTGATGATAACCAATATGTCTAACATTTTTATTTTTGTTAAGTTCTACACACTAGATGCATTTTTGAACAGAATAAAATCTTTTTTTTGTGTTGCCATTTTCTGAGAGCCATATTTTTTTTATTTTTTGGGCGATTGTCTTAAGTAGGGTCTCATTTTTCGTGGGACGAGAGAACGGTTTGATTGGTATCATTTTGGGATTAATGTCTTTTTGATCGCTTGGTATTACACTTTTTGTGAGGCAAGGTGATCAGAAAATGGCTTTTTTTTTGCACTGTTTTTATTTTTTACGGCATTTACCTTGGTGGCGCCGATACCTAATATGCCTACTTTTCTTTTTTTCCCTATTTTTTTTACAATTTTTTTTTTAAACTTTATTTAGGGAAAACGATGCTTTTTTTTTTTTGTTAAACTTTATTTTTTATTTTACTTTATTTTTTTTGTCCCAGCCTGGGACTTCAACTTTTGGGGGTCTGATCCCCTGCACAATGCATTACAAAACTCGCGGCAGTAGGGTTAATGCATCGGCATCGGTGTTTTCACCGGCTGCCGGACCCCTGCAGCTGATCGGGCGAGCGCAGCTCCTGCGCCCGCCCGATCAGAGCGCCGTACTAGTACGATGCTGGGATTTGTGTCCCGGCTTCCAGCGCTGGGAGTGTAAGGGTTAATGCACGTTCCCCTGTTTAAAGGTACCTGAACAAGAGGTTACCTATCTTACTAGTTCTTTCTATGATGAGCTACATTTTTTTTTTTTTTTTTTTTTTTTTTTTTGTATTCCCAACCTGTTTACTGGATTTTCCCATTTGCTGCCTGCCCCAACCTTTCAACTGTTTATGGGATTGTACACACACTGCCTTTTCTGACCGCAGCATGTCCATTGACTGCAATTTTGCCTGATCCCTTGGTGTCACCCACTGGTGTCTCTTGAACCCATTGTTCAGCTGTCACTGAACAGAGATTACTCCAAGAGGTATTCGCATGGTGGTTCCCTGCTTCGGAGCCCAGGTCACTGTACAAGGGGGAAGGGACCACTTAGATAACACCAATATGGGTAGCCCCAAACCAAATCTGTCCATTGACAGAGTCCACATCCACTTTCACAAAACCAATGACCATATTGCAGGAGACAAAGTTCACTTTCACAATGGATATGGACTAATTGGTGTGGTGCCAGTTGCCAGAATTGAGTTACAAAGCAACACTTGTTAAAACAGTAAAATGGAAGGGAGGATTAAAATGATTTTCTGACTTAAAGGACTGATTTAATGTTTTTTATTTTTTATTGTTGCTTTGTATAAATGTCGAAAGTGTGATATATGTTTTCACTGTACAAACACTGAGGTCTGAAGTCACATGGGCTATTAGACTGTAACATGTTGTACTTTTGTTCTGGCCGCCTCTTGGCAGGGTTTGCCGTGCTGTGGCCGGATCCGTGGCCCGCCCCCATTACAGTGAATGGGGCCGGAGCGTAGTTCTGGCCCCACACATGCACCTGCGGCAGCACGGAGTCCCCTAACGCAGGTGTGAAAGTATCCTAAGTTGTGAACAGGGAGGGCTCCCCAGTATACAGCAAGGCCACACGAGTTGATAAGGAAACTTTGTACTTTTATTCCCAACAAATCAAACCTGGGAAATGCCACAGAAGCAACAGTATGGCAATATATATATTTACATTTCTCGGAGCACTCATCCTGGTGCTGAGCCACTCGCTGGAATATGTAGTGAAAGGTGTTTCCCAATTTAACTATAGGCAAGACTGTGTGTACGACTGCCAGAACTATATTATCTCCCCTTAGCGTTATAGATCCCCTGTAGTGTCTGCAGAGCCATCCACCGGTGGCACAGCACAGGGTTCACAAACCAATCACCCGGCAGAGTATCAGACTCAGACCTGCTGGAACCTCTATAGACCATAACACCACACAGCAATACAGAGCTGCACAGAGTACCTTATACTCCAGACGAGAAGTCACTGTTCCTGTCCGGCCGGATGAACCTAACACGGTCAATACTGTGCTGCTAAGTCACTGGTGTAGGCCCACACAGAAACAGGTTGATCATCTACCTTTAGCGTGCACGCTGTACACGACTCACCAGATCCGGATCTGTTATGGCTCGCAGTGCCGACGGAACCCTTCCTCCGCTACCTGAAGTCGTCACAGAGACGCTTCTGCTACTGGTATCAGTAGCTTCTGTAATTTTACTTTTGGGCTTACTGGCTGATCTAGGAGGAAATTGTTTGGATTGTTTTTGGAAAACTGCATGCATTATTTTTGCTGCATCCAAAACGCATCACAGCCATGACGTGTGTCATGACCCTTAGGGCTCATGCACACGAACGTGTGCCGCCCGTGCTGCGGGGCCGCAAACTGCGGTCCGCAATGCACGGGCACTGACCGTGAGGCCACCGCATGCAGATCGCGGACCCACTTGAATGGGGTCCGCGATCCGCATCCGAGGGTCCACACCGCAAAAAAGTAGTGCTTGCGTGGTGTTCCGATCCGTGCCTCCGCTCCGCATCTCCCGGATCGCGGACCCATTGAAGTGAATGGGTCCGCGATCCATGATGCGGGCTGCAAACGGTCGGTGCCCATTTACTGCAGACCCGCAGTATGCGGCCCGCAGCACGGGCATGGCCGGCACACGATTTTGATTTAGACAAATGGATTAGTCTAATTGATTAATCTAATTCATTATACTACTTGATGTTTAGTCTAATTAACCCTTTCTACCCCGGAAGTTTTTTAGTTTTTGTTTTGTGCTCCTAGTCATAACTGTTTTATTTTTCCGTTCACATAGCTGTATAAGGTTTTGTTTTTTGCAGGACAAGTTGTACTTTCCAATGCCACCATTTAACATTGCATTTGATATAGTGGGAAGCAGAAAAATTCCAAATGGGGTGGGATTGGGGAAAAAAAGCTATTCTGCCACAGTTTTACGGGTTTTTTTATTGACGAAATTAGATGTGCGATAAAACTGACCAGTTACTTTTATTCTACAGGTCAGTAAGAATCCGGCGATACCTTTATATGTATAGTTTTCCTTGCGTTTTGATACTGATAAAATAATAAAAAACTTGGAAAAAAATCACTTATTTTTTTGTCGCCATATTCTTACCCCTATAACTTTTTTGTAATTATGTGTTTGGAGCTGTGTGAGGGCTAATTTTTTGCAGGATGATGTCTACTTTTCATTCATACCATTCTGGTGTGTCTTTTTGATCACTTTTTGTATTTAATTTTTTTTTGTGGCAAATGAAGCGACCAAAAACAGAGAATCAGCCATTTTGACATTTTTTTCCGTTTTGCCATATGGGGAAAATATTTTTATGATTTTATAGTATGGGCATTTTTGCACTTGGTGATACTTATGATGTGTATTTTTTGGGGGGTAAGGGGGGTGATTTATATTTTTTAAATGTTTTTATTTTTAAAAACTTTATTATTCTTTTACACTTGTTTTTAAATATTCAATACACAATCATTAGATTGCTATTCTGATAGACTCCAATGCATTAGCATTGGAGTCTATGTGAAATTTACTAGTTTCCTATAGAGCCCTGCTACAGACAGAGGTTCCATAGGAAACATTATGCAGCAGCCTCCTGTCATTCTCTATGACATGGGCTGCTGCATACACGTTCCAGCTCTTCTAATTGCCACCGGAGGGAGCTGTAGCATACCCGGAAGCATGTACTTATAGGTTTGCACACGCTTCACCGGTCGCGGACATGAGCCATGGGTGACTGCTGTATGAAACCTCTTTACAGATGTAGACATCACTGAACTAGTTATCTAATTAATGTAATTGATTACAGTCTAATGGATTATTATTATCATTATTAACTCATAACCAAGACAGAGTAATAGCAATAGTATCCATCACTACACGTGTAAAGATTCCCTGGCATTAGCTAAAAATGACAGTGTCATGGGCATATAGTACTACACTACCAAAAAGCGTATTTAAAAACACACTGTGCTGTCACATAGATGCTTTTTGATATTCCAAAGCTTCCAAAAATTGTCCCTTATTGGGGGAAGATGGTGTTTAAACACACACAGTGTTATTGGATTTAAAAAAAAAACAAAAACAGTGGCTTGTTAGGGGACCAAACATCCAAAAATATGCCTTGATGGGGTCAGAATGCCTGCCCATATGACACCCACATGTGTTAATTGTCAGAAGAAAAAGTGGCTTGTTGTGAGTGAGCCTAGAAAAATTCTCCCTTGTAATTGGGAGCAGCAGCAATGCAGTGTGGATGCGGAAAGTGTAAGGTATTAGAGGCATGTGGCCGCCATAGTAGTGGCAGCAGAAGCAGCATAGCATGGAACATACAAGGCTCTTAATCGGCTTTCTGTGGGTGGTAGTAATAGTAGTAGTGGTAGTAGGCAGCAACCAATGATGGAAGGCAGGCAGCAGCAGTGGCATAAAAGAGACAGTGGCATGATGGAGGCAGCAGCAGCAGCTGTATGTAACATGTTGGTAGGCAAGCAACAGCAGTGGCATGATGACGGCAATGGCATGAAGGAGGTAGTTAAAGCAGTAGCCTTAAAAAACATGATAGTAGGCAGGCACCAGTAGTGGCATGTGGGAGGCGCCAGCAGCAGCAACTGTGCGTAATATGTTGGTAGGGAGGCAGAGGAAGTGGCATAATGGCGGCAATGGCATGATGGCAGACAGGACAGTAGGCAGACAGCAACTGTGGCAAGATGGGCACTGTCAGCAAGGCCAGATCTATTCATCATCCTAAGCCCAAGGAGTGTTACAATCATTTTGACAAAACTGATGTTGTTGACACTGGCACAAGGCAACTTGTCACCATGCCCTTTCCAGCACTGAAAACCCTTTCCAAGATAACAATGGAGGCTGGGCAAGAAAGAAAGCATACTGTTCCTGAGGTCAGGGAACAGGGTATTGGCCTCAGTCTGGCGTGGTAAGTGAAAAAACTGCTCCATCATGTTGAGGAGACTGATCTCGCTGTTGCTACTGGAGATGCAGCTTCTGCTGCATGTGACAGCAGAAGGTGAGTGACTCTGCGAGGGCAGAGAGGGTCTTCCCTTTCAGACACACTGGCAGAAGGCGTCTGCTCGCTGACAGCTGAGGCAAGCTGTTTACATAGTGTTTCCTGGTAATAATGTAATTTGGCATCCCTGTGGGAGAGGGGAAAACATTCCACCATTTTGCTTTGATTGTGTGGGTCTAAAAGCATAGCTATCCACTAATGATCAGATAGCTTGAGCGCTAGAGCAATGATACCCATAAATATCTTTTGGTATTAGGTAAGTATTTGGGAAGTGAGCTTGTTCTTATACTAAGAACCTCATGTTCATGTTTATAGAATGTGTTGAGCAGAAAAAGATGAATGTGCAGTAGATGAATGTACAGGTATAATATGTGAATGTGGAGTAGATGAATGTATAGGTATAATATGTGAATGTGCAGTAGATTAATGCACAGGTATAATATGTGAATGTGGAGTAGATTGAATGCACAGGTATAATATGTGAATGTGGAGTAGATGAATGTACAGGTATAATATCTGAATGTGCAGTAGATGAATGTACAGGTATAATATGTGAATGTGGAGTAGATTAATGCACAGGTATAATATGTGAATGTGCAGTAGATTAATGCACAGGTATAATATGTGAATGTGGAGTAGATGAATGTATAGGTATAATATGTGAATGTGGAGTAGATGAATGTACAGGTATAATATGTGAATGTGGAGTAGATTAATGCACAGATATAATGT